>CAUYLG010005250.1:0-38496 GCA_963573385.1 Cacajao melanocephalus | reverse complement strand
ATTTTTAGACTGCATTCTAGCCTGGGCAATAGAACAAGAATCTCGTTCTCTCTCCCTCTTTCTCTTCCTCTTTCTTTCTCTCTTACATTCTTTTTTTTTCTTTCTTTCACTCTCACTTTCTTTCCTCTCTTTTTCTTTCTTCAAAAAAAAAAAAAAAGTAGTAGTGTAAGACTGCTTCTGTTGGCTTTTGAGTCTAGATCCATCTGAGCCCTAGAAAAGAAAGAAAAAAGAAAAAAATAAAAATAAAAAAATAAGTTACACAGCATTTTCTCCAAGGGCTACTCAGCCCAGGGGTGGCAGGGCCAGAAACAAAGAAGTCGAGGCCCCTACAAAAAAGGGAGCCGCCCCAGCCACAGGCCAGCCCTGCCCCTCTTTCCTCTCCCTTTCTCAGTGCTGGTCCTTTCCAGGACTTACCAAAAACTCCTGCCAGCCCCCGACTGTTTATCATCTTAGAGAAACCCAAACAGTAATCTTTTGGGGGTTTTTAGTCTAAAAACACCATGTCCGTTTTATAAATTTTAAGTAACCAAACATTAAAATGTGATCATTAGACTCCCAGAAGCCCACAGCAAGTCAAGACCTCAAAATTCAAGTTTTCTCTTAGCTTTTTCCCTTAGTAAGTGAAGAACACTGTTTAATTTACTTTAAAATAATAGGGCAGCCCTATTATTTTATTATTTTGTCTCATGCCTATAATCCCAAAGGCAAGAGGAGCGCTTGAGGCCAGGAGTTCAAGTCCAGCCTGGGCAACACAGTAAGACAACATCTTTACAAAAGAATTTTAAAATTAGCCAAGCACGGTGGTGCACACCTGTAGTCTTAGCTACTATAGAGGCTATGGTGGGAGGATCACTTGAACCCCGGGGTTCAGAGTTACAGTGAGCTGTGACTGCTCCATTGCTTTCCAGCCTCGGTGACAGAGACAAATCCTATCTCTAAGAAAGTAGGAATAATAAAATAATAGAAAAACATTTTCAAATGGCACAGTGTTTGGTTTGAGACCCAGATATGCGTGTTGAACTGTGGACTGACATTTAACCACATGCTGCAGCATCAAAAACAGACAAAAAACATTTTATGACCTAACACCTGAAATTCTTACATGACCCACTTTTTTAAACATTTATCTTTAAAACTTGACGTGCACATTTATTTATGAGATAATAAAATGCATTCAAGGCAACTCATAAGCGATTATGTGCAAATACCACACTTCAGGTATGGATAGTCTTTACTCCCTGTAAACGAAAACAAAGTTTGATAAAATCGTCAATGTGGTCTGTTATTTTAAGCACAATACTGAAGTATAAAAGACATCTTGATGTGTTAAGGAAAATTTTCTTTTCAGATAAACACAATTCATGTGTATAGTAAAGATTATGGAAAAATGCTAATTTATTTTTATATATTTTTCAAGTTTCCTAATGCTTCCTATTTCAAACCAATGAAATTACAGACTAAAAATAAAAGCCACTTAAAACTGCCTAATGAATAACCATGAGCACTTATACCTAAATTACACCAATGTTTCCACAGAGTCACATTAGGGACATACTCAGGACTCTTCAAATTGTTCCACTTTGTAAGTGGGAAAATATTTTTTAAAAACTGTAAATGGTTAAAACAGAATATGAAACCAACTCCGTCACTGCCTTTAAGGATAGGAATCTCCTGAAAAATACCTGTACATCTTCAGAGGGCTAGAAAGTCACCAGCTGTGAAATTCTAATACACAGGCAAGAATTAGGCAAATCTGGGAGGTATGCCTAAGTAAATATAAGAACAATCTGTTATGTAGTAAAAGAAACTAAATGTTGTCACACGAAATACTCACAAGAAACACAGGCAATGAAGAAAACTTCTAAAAACAAATACCCCCGAGAATCCAGTATCATACCAGCAATGATGGAAATGACGGCCAACCCAAGATTCTGAATGGACTGCATGCTACAATGGCAGAAATAAAAAGACACGTTTCATTTGCAAAAGTCTTCACACAGAGACTAACACTTCACTATAAATATTAGTATCTGTGAACCACATACTATTTGTGTTCAGAGATGTTTTCAACCAGAGATGACTTGATTAGATTTTGGATTGGTTTTTATCCCATAACTATTTCCACTACTAGACCGCTCAAAGGTAAGGGAGCTTGCCTCATTAAGTGCAATGCAGACTCAATACCTTTGTGCTGAATGAAAGAAGGGCCATGTGAACGCCAACCACACGTGTGGTTTCCCCCTTTTGCCTTTCTGTGCCAGGGACTCAACTCAGCTTCTCACTGAGAAGCTTCACATAAACAGGCAGGGAGATCGTAATGTCAGCAAGGATCTCTTCTGGGTTAGTTTACTCCAGCCCTCTTCCTGGAGGCTCTTTAGTGGCCACAACAGTATCTTAAACAGATTTACTGACTTTTCCAGTTATCTCCAGGTTCAGAGCTGTCCCAGAAGCTGATGACTAGATTCAGATCTGGAGTTTTATATGATAATTAAACTGACACAGCAGAGAGACATACATGATCCACAGTGTAAATACTTACAAGCCATATGCAGTTCCCAGCTGATGTTCAGGAACTACAAATGCCACCATGGGCCATAATGCACAGGCAAGCAATGAATAGGAGATTCCCAGAAGACACTACAGAAAGCAACACAGAAAAAGGTCAAGGTCTTACATTAACCAAAAGGTGATTTTCCTTTAAAGCAGATTAGCAAACGTGACAGAGTAATTAATATATGAATATTCAAGCAAATTTTGTTGTGATTAGGCTAAAATTCACATTCAAAATACACAAAAAAGTCTATGCCCTAAGAGTATCCCTCTAGTGTCTTAACCATTTTCACCTGTCATCATATTATAGGCATACATAACTGCCTAGGGCCCAAGATGCAGTCAAGAACCAGTAAGAAAATAAAGGTAATTTTTAAAAAGTTCTTACCCGTGTTTCAGGCAAGCTAACTTTCCAGTATTTATTGGGAACTACAGATCAGGCAATCAAGGCAACATCATGCCAGCAGTCCAACATCCACCTCTGAGTCACCAACACCCAATGACCACCACCAATGCTTGGTAAACCTCACCTAATGCTGATTTTTTCTTCAATTAAAAAGGAAATGTTGTGACTTAAATTTAAATGAGCACCACTTACACCTATCAGACTGGCAAAGATTAACACAATGCCAATGCCCATGACTAGCAAGGATGCTAAAAAAAGGTCACATTTGCATATTTCTGTAGTTGTACATCGGTGGAAAGTTATTGGAGAAGTTTTACAATCTCTACCAAGAGGTTAAATACGCAAACCCCCTGCTGTAGCATCTCTACTTCTAGGAGTCTGTACTGTATCTGCAGAAACACGTCTACAGAAATTCCCATTCACTGCACAAATATTTATGTTCCAGATATTCCTTTATTAACAGGTAGGAAATGCAGCACTAGGGCCTCAGGTCTTAAAAATGACGTTCTGAAGAACAATAATAAAAACTTGAATTTATTATCACTTTTTAACCTACTAAGCAAGTCAAATAAAAAGAATGGTTACTGGTCCAATAGTTTGTTTTGTTTTTTGCCATTTATAATGGAATGCTTTCTTTTAAGTCATTTATTTTAGAAAAACAAATGGGGTTAATAAGCATTCTGGCTTTTATAAGGCCACCTTATTTCAAATTCTCTTTCAGCACTGAAATTGACTGGTTAAATACACCAAATGAAATTAAAAGACACCTCGTATGTTAATAATTCATAATTATACTTTAAAAAATAATTATTGTGTAGAAATTAAAATCAAGTCATTGCTTCCCCACTATCATAGGCCTTGTCATCCGAATCTGGTGAGCATGCTTACTTAGATGAACAAGACAGACTCCTTGCTGAAGCCCTGAGCCCACCACGTGCTAACACAGACGTTACCATAGCAATCCAAGGGTTCCACATCGTAAAGGCCAGCATCATGTGGGACACAAGAGTCGCTGCTACCGCACACAGAACCCAGATGATGTTCCTCCCTGTTTTATCCACCAGGAGCCCAAATACCGGGGACATGGGAGCTGATATGACATATACAACACTGCCCAGAGAAAACATAAGACATTTCATGAAATGCAACACAGCCAAACATGACTATCAAGAAAGTCCTGAAAATATCAGGCAAAGCAAATCCTAACTCATTTAACATTCTTATAAAATGGTCATCAAAAAATAGAAATATAAAAAGCAGTTTCAAGACTTTTTGATTTTCCACTAACTTAAACATGGCCACTTGGAATTCAAGTCCCAAGGCAGTCTCAGTTTCACACTAAAAATAGTTAAGTCACATACATCTTTTTTGCTTTTTATAACATTTGGTTATAAAGACCCACACTTCGTATGCAATAGGCACTTAAAAATTAATAAAAATACCTGTTAATTGCACTTGCTGCCTGGGAAGAAAATCCAAATTTCTCTGTAAAGAAAATTCTAAAATTAAAAAGATAGATAAATTAGCATATTAGAGAGAACTACTCTGTTTTCAAAAAGTAAAGTTGAATAAAAATAACTCAAGTTTAATTAACTTCTTTCTTGATACTATTTTCCACCTTGTTTCATATTCACCTGAAAGCAATCTACTAAAGCTTCAGTATTTATATTAATGTTTATTAAATAAAATAAAACTAAATAAAATATGATGCCTATTTTTTTTTCCTTTTCTGGTATGCAGCAAGCAATATACACAAATTTTCAGAAAATCAAATATACTACACCACAGGGACTTAAGGCTGCTTCTTTTCCTTAAAAGCAGTACTGGATGGGTACTTTGCTAAATAATAAATAGAGATCTTGTCTCAAATTATTTAAAAGGACAGGCTGAACTTAAAGGGTATAAACCATACACCTACACAAACACACATTGCTCAGCTTAAGCAGCTGCCAATGAAAAAGGAGAGAGAAGTAGAGGATAAAGCAAAGAAGAATTTGTTTTGAACCCCAAATTTTATTTATATATATATATATAAATACTTTAACTTATGGGGTACATGTGCATGCAGAACGTGAAGGTTTGTTACACAGGTATACACATGCCATGGTGGTTTGCTGCATCCATCACCCCATCAACTACATTAGGTATTTCTCCTAATGCTATCCCCTCCCTTAGCCCCCAACCCCCTGCTATCCGTCCCCTAGTCCCCCCCACCCCGACCCCTTACAGGCCCCAGTGTGTGTTGTTCCCCTCCCTGTATCCATGTTGAACCCAGAATTTAAGTATGGCAGAATTACAGTTCTAACAAATGGAGATGTGCCCAGTCACGGTGCACCAATAAACAGTCTCCATTCCCAGTAAGAGCCTTTCTAATCAAGGAATAAAGAGGGAATAAAAAAGAATACTAGTCTGAAATCAACTATTAAAACAAATCAATATTACCAATCAAAAATTATTAGGTATTGAAATGGTCTGGCTGTGTCCCCAATCAAATCTCATCTTGAATTGTAATCCCTATAATCCCCATAAGTTACGGAAAGGACCCTGTGGAAGGTAATTGAATCATGGGGGTGGTTTCCCCCAAGCTTTTCTCATGATAGTGAGTTCTCACGAGATTTGATGATTTTATAAGCATCTGGCGTTTCCCCTGCTGGCACTCATTTCTCTCTCCTGCCACCATGTGAAGAAGGGCATGTTTGCTTCCCTTTCCGCCACAATTATACATTTCCTGAGGTCTTCCCAGCCCTATGAACTGTGAGTCAATTAAACCTTTTTCCTTTATAAATTGCCCAGTTTTGGGCAGTTCTTTATTAGCAGTATGAGAACAGACTAATACATGTATTTCTTCAAAAGAATAAAAGTATAAAACCAATACTAAACCTTAAGCTAAAATAAAATGTATATTCCAGGATCTAAAGTAATTACTGTGAAAATATACACTATAACCAGAGAAGCAAGATTTACTGTTTTAAAAACTACATTTATGTGATTGAACTCTCATGATAATTTAGACAAGAAACAATGGAAACGTAGAGAATACTCACTTCCCAAGTCCAATAAAAGGGAACACAGCAACATAATAACAGACACAGACGATAAATATGAGCCACAGGGGTAAGGAGAAGTCCTTTACATCAGTTAATTTAATAACTTCACCTTAGAGAAGAAAGGGAAGACACTATCAGCATAATTTTGCATAACTAAGGCGCTTTCATCTATAATCAAGATTGTATTTTAAAATCATGTGATTAATCTTTGCAATTCAGTTTTTAAAAAATGCTTTTCTAGTAAATCACACAAACATTATTTCTGGGATAACTTACACAGATATAACATTTAAAAAAGCAAAACCTAAGACTGGCATCTACCTTCCCTGCTCCCTTCCAAGAATAATAACCATTTTGCAAATATACAAAGAACAATCAAGAATGTAAATTCTGCCAAAAGGTTTAAGGGGAAAAGAAATATATCTAAAAATTTAGAAAAGTGAAAATCAATTTGGAAATAAAAAATCATGTATTAAGCTCTTACCTGGTTTTATAACACTTCATTAGGAACTTATCTCATTGTCAAATCTCACAAAGGCCATAGTTTCCTGAAGTCCCATTTTTTCATTTAGACGTACCTGTTTTTCCTTGTTCTTTATGAAGGATTCTCTCTGCTCTCTGATCCAAGTAGGCAAGAGCCAAGGCACAGATTAGTGAAAGAACACACGTTATACCCCCTAAATTAAAAAAAAGAAAAAACAGATTCCGACAAGAGAACCAAACTAAAGGTTCCTAAAGAGATGTACGTTACATAAACAGCAGAAAGCAGCAATTGAAAGGGATGTCACCTAAAGACATGAGAAAAATCTACAATTACTAAATCAGGACAGAAGAAGGAAAGGAAGAGTACATTTAAATACCCAGCAAACAGCAGTACCTTTTACTGTATTATTTCCCAGTTCAAAGTTAATGATTAGAAGGAAAAGACTAGAAAAAATTAGTCTAGTCCTGTAATGCAGCATACAGACTGAAGAAAGCTGATGACCAGCAACTGAGTTAGTCCTCATTTCCGAATTCAGTCTAAGCACCAATTGTCAACGGATGCCAGGGAAAAAATGATGAAAGCCAAGCTAGGCTCTGTAACTACCTCTCTTCCTTCCGATGCTTTCCCGGAGTCTCCAGCCTTTGCTCCTCTGCTCTGGCAGCCCATGGGCCCCACCCTCCCAAAGCACAGTACTCTCAAGCTCTTTCCTGTGAGAACAGCGTATCTTTCTAATGCCAATCTCATATCACTATAGAAAATCAGGATAAAGAGTGAATAACGGTACCCTTCTCAGGAAGAATTTCCAAAAGACGCTTATAACAAGCTGAATCACCTTGGACATGGAACATAAGCTCTCTCAGATTCAATTTCCCCAGTTTTAAATAAGAGGATTTGACTTGATGATGGCACAGGTCTTTTCTGGCTCGAAAAGTCTTACTCTAAAATTCCCCATTGTGTAGGAAATTACATGGAATACTAAGAAGCATTTAAGACTAAAAAGGAGGTTTTAAGTAAGAAAGGATTTGAGAGGAAGAGTTTGGAAGAATCTTTAAATATGCTTGCCTATTTAGGATTACCACTCCATGGTCCTCTTTTTACCAGGCTGTATGTATCAAGGAATTACAAGAAATAAAACACAGAAAGACAAATAGTATTCATACTCGGAATCTAAAAAAAAAAAAAAAACCTGAGAGTAGAAGTAGATGAGTGATTTAACTAGAGACTGGGGAGGAGATGGAAGACAGGAAGACAGGGAGAGATGAATCAAGGGGTGCAAAGTTATAATTAGAAGGAGTAAATTCTGGTGTTCTATTGCACAGTAGGGTGACTATGGTTAACAGCAAGGTATTGTATATTACGAAATAGCTAGAAGAGAGGGTTTTCAGTGTTGTTACCACAAAAAAGTGACAGATGCATGAGGTGATGGATATGCTAAATACTCTGATTTGATTGTTATACAATGTATCTGTGTATGGAAACATCAAACTGTACCCATAAATATGTATAATTTTGTGTCAATTTAAAAATTGGGGGAAAATGGAATAAAAGATGTGCATATCTTGGGCACAGAGCTTTCACCCTATCATCACGCAGGTCTCTCTAGAGCCCTGCAAACAGCCAAATACACACCATGGGTTGTTAGACAAACTGCCTGCCCAGAGAAAAGGCAAAAGGGGTAAACCCAGAGGGTGCTGTGCACTTCCCAGTGACCCAGCCAGCAACTAGCACCATGGAGCCTTGGCCAAGAGAACTTAGGGACAGTAATGACCTATACAGTCTTGTTGAAACAACTGTACTTTTATAGAAAAGAAAACTGAGACACAGAAGGTTAACTTTCTTGTCCAAGATGACAGAACTAGTTAGAGCTAGCATGAGAGCCCAGGGCTCCTGACTTGCAACTTAGCAGTTTTTCAACCACATCATATCATATCAGACCTCTATAAAATCTAAGCTCTCCAGGCACATTGACTGAAAAGGTCAGTATTTGATTAAAAGGAAACAAATCTCCCTTATGCTATGGACTTTTAATTAACACCTGACCTGAATAAATTTTCAGGTTGTTCTCAAAGAGTTTTTACATAATCTTTTATGTATGAGATGCAAATGACAGTATTAAAGTAGACAACAGGCCAGGCATGGTGGCTCATGCCTGTAATCCCAGCACTTTGAGGTGCCAAGGTGGATGGATCACCGGAGGTCAGGAGTTCAAGACCAACCTGGCCAACATGGTGAAATCCCATCTGTACTAAAAACACAAAAATTAGCCGGGCGCAGTGGCAGGAGCCAGTAATCCCAGCCCCTTGGGAAGCTGAGGCAGGAGAATTGCTTGACCCTAGGAGGCGGAGGCTGCAGTGAGCCGAGATCACCACATTGTACTCCAGCCTAAGCAACAGAGCGAGACTCTGTCTCAAAATACAAATAAAAATAAGTAGACAACAAGAAATAAGGTCATCCATTTTAATAAATTTTAAATCCATTTTCAGAAAGTGGAAATTAATATACAAATGGGGTAAATGATAGCCTATTTCTAGTTATGTCAAAGAATTCATTAGAACCGTGGAGACAAAACTATAACCATAGCAGTGTGACACAAATTCCACTGTTCCTCCCTGTACGATACTTCCTATGACAAGCTTTCAGGAAAGATGAGATGTGGGACATGGGACTCACTCACCGATCATAAGTGTGACCCCAAGGGTTGTGTGACCGGCAGAACCTAACAAAGCTTCAATCTTAGAATACAGCCATCCCATGAGGTTCATGTTTACTGTACTTCCCTAAATGAGAAGGAAAGAAAACCAACAGTAGTATTTTCAATTATATATACCTCTGCTTTGTTCAAAAAAAAGGGCTTTGCGGTGGCTCAGAGAAATAGGTATAATAGGATCCAAATTAAACAGGAGATAATTTCCTTAAAAAAACACTACAAGAAAAAATTGACAAACCAAGATAAAGCCACAGACAGTTACCACAACCAAAAAAAAAAAAAAAAAAAAAGCCTATTTATTAGAAACTGCTAGTATAAAAAAATTATACAGTACATGTAGAACTTCTTACCAGCCAAAGCAAAAGTGAAACATGAGTTACAAAATCCAGAGTACCTAAGACAAAAATATACCAGTAACTCAGAAAAAACACAACTTTTCCTGGCACTGAAATCTGGGGGAAAAACATCTTCCTCTGAATGTCCATAAAGAAAACAGTAAAAGTTATGCACTTTGGGAGCCCAAGGTGGGTGGATCACAAGGTCAGATTTTCAAGACCAGCCTAGCCAAGATGGTGAAATCCCAACTCTATTAAAAATACAAAAATTAGCCGGGCACGGTGGCAGGCGCCTGTAATCCCAGCTACTTGGGAGGCTAAGGTAGGAGAATCACTCGAACCAGGGTGGCAGAGGTTGTAGTGAGCCAAGACTGTGCCACTGAACTCCGGTCTGGGAGATAGAGTGAGACTCCTTCTCAGAAAAATAAATAAAGCATAAAAATATCCAACTTTCTCTGGTAAAATATCCAACTTTTTTTTGGCAAAAAAAGTAAAATATCTAGTATATTAAATATCAACAAGTACTTTTAAAAAATAGAAAAAAAAAAGCTGGAAAAGAGAATATAAAATTGGGAGTGGAGGCCTCCCAACTGAAAGTGACTTTGGAGTATAAACTTGTAGAAAACTGTGGGGATACCTAAGGGAAGAGCACTCCAGACAGAGGAACAGCCACTGCACAGGCCCCAAGAGGAGCTCACCTGGAGAGTTCAAGGAATGGCAAGGAGAGCAGAGGCTGGAACAGTGCAAATTAAGAAGGGAGAGGATGAGATGAGGTCCCAGTGAGGAAATGGTGGGAAGTGGAGCTACAGGAGAACTTTCAGTTTTTATTCTGTGTGAGAGAGAAAGCCACTGGGGTCAGAGTAGAGAAGTGGTATGACACTTTGACAGACTCATTCTGGTACTCACTCTATATTCAAAGCAGACCACAATGTAAAGCAAAGGCACCAGTTACGGAGCTATAGCACTAATCCAAAACAGAGATGAGGGGGCCTAGCCCTGGGTGGTTAGCAGTGGGTGTGGTGGGAAGTGGTCAGATCATAGATATATTTGCATATAAGTTGTCCTGAGTTTCTAGAAGGCAATCTCAGAGGCTTCTTAGAGGCAGTTCAGGGGTTATGAGAATGGTAGTGAGATCTTGAGGAGGAGAAATGAGTCAGATCTCAGGCAGCCACCTCAGTTTCAGCCAAGGCTGCTCAACTTTTATCTGATTTATGTATTTAGGGTCTATGTAAGATGATTTTACGATCAAAATAGCCAAGAGCTATTCCATTATAGAGCTGCTGGGGGTGGCATAGATTCCGTCTTTTTTGTGCTTCTCTTGTTCCCCGTGCAGCCTCCGCGGGGCCCTGGGTTTACCTCTCCATGATTTTTCTATTGCCTGAGCTGCTGAGTTTCATTTGTTTAGACACTTGAACTATTAGCACACACCACATATCTTCAGTGGACTTCTCATTTTTCTTACTATTTATGTCTTATCTCGGGATTGGAGATCCAGCACCCTTTTGATTTTCCTTCACTATTTTAAAACTCATTATTTCAGCAAACATTTATTGAGTACTTGCTAAGCCAGGTCATGTTATTTTATTTAACAGATATTTTAAATAGTTAATAGAGATTATAAATAGTTATTTAATAGATATTTTAGAATGAAATGATAATTAAGGCAACATCCTATCTTTGTGCAACTTAGATACTGGAGAAAGCTTCCAGCAGGTCTCTGTTTACCTTGTCGTTCATTTGAGTAATGTCATTAGCTTGCATTTTATAAAAAACAGCCATGTAAAACTTGCTGTGAGAATACTGTTGAAGGCATATACATTTCTCAGTCTTCAGTAGTGTTTGACTAATCGATAGCATTTCACACAGTTGACATCCTCTCCACCTTCATTTCTTTTCTTGGGTTTCAGGATACCACAGCCTGCAGTTTCCCCCTTGCCTTTCTGCCCACCCCAACTGAGCCCTTTTGTTGGCTCCACCTCAGTCTTTTCAATCTGCAAATGTGGGAAGGGCCCCAGGGCTTGGTCAATTGACATCATCTCTTTTCTTTCAACACTCACAGTCTTGGTGTTCTTACCAAGTTTTGCAATTTTAAGTAGCATTTTCTTTGCTCCTGAACTTACATCACTTGGCCAGATTTTTCCCCTGAATTCTACACCTGTATATGCAACTGCCTACTCAACATTTCCACTTGGATGAATGGCAGGCATGTCAAATCTAACATGCCCAAACCCAGCTGCCTTTAACTGAGAATGTGAAAACTATAGCAGGAGCTGGTTTGGGAGATGGTGGGCAGAGTATCAAGAGCTAGGTTACGGCGCTTACAGTTGCTTAGGCAAAAACTGCTGTCATACTGAGCTCCCCCTGTTGTTTTTTCCCCCACACTCCACATATTTTCCATTAGCAATACTATCAGCTCTATCATCAAAAGAATATGCACACATAGAGAAACACAGAAACTTAGGGCTCCTCAGAATGCAGTTTAATGAATTATAACTAACTTAAAATGACACAGAAAAGAACCCAATGTTCTAGTAACCAGAATGAAGTCAGTTGAGTCTTACTCAACTGATTTCACTTCCTTTTTTAAAAGTTGTTAGACAACTAGATTCACAAACTGCCACAAACATATTTTGACTTGCACAAGACTCGTAATGAAGCCTCTGGGAATACTGTTATAGATAAAATTTAGGAAACATGGAAAACCACACTATTTACCAAAGAATTACAAATTCAAATATTTCGATGTTTCCTATCAAAGTGATACGGTAACTTTTTAAAAAAGTAATAATAGCCTGTACTATCAATGCTACAATAAAGGGATCCTCTCATATCCCACAGATGGGGATGTAAACATCTCTGGCATGATAATGTGGAAATATGTCTCAACAGTCCTCAGACATCCTAACAAATACGCTGACTTAATAATTCCATTCCTAGCCACTTAGTTTAAGGAGACTAAAAGAGATGCATATAACTTTGACAGCAAGAGTGTTAGACTACGGCACTATTTATAATAATGAAAAATTAGAAAGAACTTACATGTATAAAAACAGAGAAATACTCCTATGATGAAGTATTACATTAAAAGCTTTTTATATAGAATTTCTTCTTCCCTGAGACTATGTTGTATTTTCAAGACACTTATTAAAAGTCAAAACCTGAAATCTTGATTTTTAGAGGCAAAAAAATTTTTTTAATACTCTATTCATGGGAATTTATGAGGGAAAAAACCTAATGGGGTTTGGGACTGCCAACACACTTTATAGTTTGCATTAATAAAAACATAATGTTGTCTCTACGAAAAATACAAAAATTAGCCAGGCATGGTGGTGCACATCTGTAGTCCCTACTACTCTATAGGCTGAGGTGGGAAAATCACTTAAGCCTAGGAGGTCAAGACTGCAACGAGCCGAGATTGTGCCACTGCATTCCAGCTTGGGCAAGAGTGAGACCCTGTCTGAAACAAAGCAAGAAAGAAAAACCATAATGTTGTTGCCCCTAGGTAGCCTCTATCAGACCAGACCTGAAACACCATGATCATTCCTAGGTTCCAAATACCAACAGGACTACTGGCTAACTGAGGTAAGTTCAGAGAGGCTGCACCATGGTAAGGGAGCTGGATCCATGTCACGTGGCTCAGACAACCACAGGAAATGAGCACATATGACCAAGAACTTAAGAGCTATCTACAAAGGAGCACAGCACAGCAGAGGAGGGAAGCTTTCCCCACAGAGAGCAGAAGAGCCATCAGTAAAACTACTTGTAAAGGGAGGTTTCATTGCTATGTGAGGTTATGCTTCATGAAGTTCATTGAAGTAGGTGGGCTGCTGCATCACAGAGCAAGCTTGCAATCCCTGGAAATACGACAAACAGAACCTGGACAGCCATATGTGGACAGGTTCATAGCAGGGATGCCAAAAATGGGTGAGAAATCAGACAACAAAACTTACAAGATCCCTCCCTGTCCTCAGATTCTTTGAACTAATTTAATGTGCATGCCATTTTAAACTGTTTACTAAATGAAATAAGGTTAGAAATACCTTACTCCAGGGAAATGTTATGCTATGTTCTAGAGAAATACATAAAAGTTAATATCTAATTTACCATACACAAATACATTTCATCCTGTGATTTTTAAGAGAAAACCGTAAGATTTAATCTTTTGCTTCCCATTTGGCTTCATCAGGCTTTTCATTATACTTACAATTCTAGCCATGCTAAGTTGAAGTCCAAACACCAGGTTTAATTCTTTGCCTTTAAACCAGCTCACAGCATATGTATTCTGGGTAACTGCTAAGGACTCTCCACCAATCCTAAAAATAGAAAAAAAAAAAAAAAACACATAGAAGTCACAACTTTAAAGAAATACTATGGTTAGCAATGCAGCAGTTGAAAATGTTGGCACTTCTCCTATCAAGAGATGGGGTCTCTGTCCCCTCCCCTTGAAGCCATGTGGGCTTGTGACTACTTCAACCTACAGAATATGGTGGAAATGAGGCACTGTGATCCCAAGGCTCATTCATCAAAGGTGACATCACCCTTTCACTCTGACACTGGCACTTGGAGCCCTGAACCACTACCCCCATGCTCTGAGAAAGCAACGCACAATGAGAGGCCACATCTAAGTGCCCCAGTCAGCAGTGCCAGCCTTTGAGGCATCCCAGGCAGGTGTCAAATGTGTGTGTCAGTGAGCTTTCAGATGGTCCCAGCCCCAGCCTGCCATTAACCTTTGCCCCCACATATTGGGGGCAAAGACAAGCTGTCCTTGCTATGCTTTGTCCAAATTCCTGCCCACAAAGTCCATGAGCATAAGGAAATGATTGTTTTATACTGCTAAGTGTTGGAGTCATACGATAGGCTACGATAGTAACCATGACAGGCAATAAAAGGAGCCTTGGTTACTACATTGCCATCAATATGATAGAAAATGCAGATGTGAGAAAAGTGGTCCATGCTTTGTGAAAACATAAAAATTCACACTTTTCAGAACAATATGCAAAGCTCTCCATCAGTCAGTCCCCCCATTCACTTTCCATATTCAACACTATCCCGCTTCCTGGGTTTTAATTTTCCTTCAGTAAGTTCCAATATTTATGATTCTCCCCCAAGGGCCTTCAGTTAGGAGCTTCCTTCCTCAATATTCTTACATTGAGCCCTCCTCAGTATTAAGGACTAAGAAATAGTCTCAAGACAACTAAGAAATAGTCTTATTTCTTGTGACTCTGTGCCAGTCCAAAAATAATTTCCCTCTCTTCTACTAGTCCAAATCCTGTCCTTCTGTCAAGGCCTACTTCATCTGTAAGGCCATTTCTGAGCACATTTCTGTTTCTGAATCCCTGTCATATCTTTACATACATTCTGCTTCCTTTCTCTCTCACTTCCTTCTTTGTCTCACTTTTGGGGCATGTAACCTACGTCTACGTGCTCCTGATACCTGTGCAAAGCCTGAATAAGTTACGCGTTTAAGACTGAGTTAGTTCTGCCATCTGGGTCCCTCAGGGCAGCAAGTCCAAGGCTGGTCTCAGAATAGGCTTACTGACTATATGATATGGCTCACTGAACAGACAATGCAATTCAGGTGGAACAATTAGTCTATAAGAATTCACACAGAATAGTCAGCCTACATGTATTGAGCTCATTCAAGCAAGACTCTTGGACAGGGTTGAAAGGACCCTCACATCACTTGCTAAGAAAGAGTGAAATGTCCATGAATCACTAAACTAGAAATTGATGATCTATACTTTTCTAAATGTTGTTCAAATCATAGTCTTTAATACAACAGAACAGGCAAAATAACTAGGAAAAGTATCATTTCCAGAGAACTATTTAATACTTAAACCCCACACAGAGTTGACTAGGACCACTCAAAATTGTTGCTTATTTAAAAGGAAAACTAAGACAACTAAGAAATACTCTTATATATATGAAGCTAGGTTTCAAGGATGTGAAGTAATTTCCCAGAAGAGACAATGTTTTTTAAAAATCTTTCAGAGATGAACACTAAAACAATAATACATTAGGATAAATAAAATTATGCATTACTTACCCAAATACGAACCTTCCAAATTCCATCAGCCAAAAAGCATTAAATATTCCACCCAGAGCAAAAACAACCTATAATGTAGAAGTTAATGTCAAATCAATGAAAAAGTAAATTCAAGGTATTAAAGACAAGCAAAAAGTAACAGGACAAATCACAACTTCTACAATGGTTTTAATATTCCCCTTAATAAATCTGTGAAGTTAAAATATTAATGTTCATTTACTTCAAGGCTTAAAATAGACTATGGGTTGTACCATATGGGCATTTATGGGTTCTGCTTAATTAAGCCGGGCATTAATTAAACACATCTTTGCCAATGGAATTAATTAGATAAGAATTTAAAAGTTGCTGTCAATAATCAATGAATGTTTTGGCCTTCCTTACCTGTCCAATGCAAACAAAGCAGCTAAAAATGATTGCCCCCCATCTGTTTGGGAAAGAAAGAATAAGAATGAGAAAGAGAAAGGAAAGGGAAAGACAAAGAAATTCTTAATTTCTGTTTATATTAGTATTAGTAATCACAAAGTCCTTTAGTAATAATTCACTCTGGCTTTCTTTGCCCCCTCTGTATTCCCTCCAAAGAAAGAAAACTAAAGGGCTCATCTCCCTCTGAAGCCAGCAACTCTCCTAGGCTGAACGCTAATCTACAGAAGTCTAGACTTCTAAGGGGATTCCAGAGGCTTTATCAATGGCATATATTAGTTTAAAGCATTATCACCTCTTAAATAAAACTAATCAACTAATCTTCAAGAAGCTCCCAGGGTCAACACTATTTAAAAACGTAAATTCTTTACAAAATTTCCAGTAAGTGTTTAGGATTGATTTCAAGGAATTTTACAGTAAGTAATTTTAAGTGGTTATAATTCTGGATAACTAAAACCTATTTTTAAAAGGACAAACATCAACCACGTTATACAAGTCTAACATCCTACAATCTGGACATCTGATTAATGCTCCCCTAGAATAATAAAATGCCAGTATTAGAAGATTCCTTAAAGGACATAAGAGTAAACCATACTTCTTAAACTTAAATCTCTCTCCAGATCCTTGTGAAATGGCCATGCCACGTTCTACCGAGTGTTCTCTAGCACTGGAAAACTCACTATGGTCCCAAGATAATTTTTGTCATCTCCTGACAATCTGACCAAGCAAACTCTTCATATTAAAAGGAATCTGTTCCCCAGAAGTTTCAAGCTAATTCTCTCTCTTGAGACCAAACAAAATAAACTTAATTCTTCCTTCATATTCTAACTCTTCAAAATTTTTAAAGGTTAGTCCCCAGGTGTAAACTCTTAAAGTTTCTTTAATCTTTATTCACCAGACATGGTTTGAAGACCTGTCATCATCTTGGTCTCTGCCTTCTGAAAATATTCCCAGTCTATATTCCTCTTCAGTTCCACTAACAACATACAATAATAAGGATGAACAATGGAAAAGCTTATAATGTTATTCCTTCCTCAGCATCTAATAGAAGTGGTCACAAAATGTTTTATGCCCTAAGAAAAGCAGAAACAGAAAATCTCACTGGGGCTGGAGGAAGCATATACTACCTATGTGGCAAATACTGTATATCCATCTCTCACTTAATCCTTAGAACTGCCTTGCAAGGTAGGAATCATCTGTATTTTAGCAATGAGAGAACTGAAGCTCAGGAAACTGCAAACAGCTCAGAACAGCCAAGAAGATGAGCAAGTGGCAACGATGAGATTCAGAACTTGGTTTATCTGATGCCAAGGGTGAGTATAATTTTCCTATAGATAACTGAATTACCTTATATCAACAGTATTTACTAGTACTGACCTTAACTGAAATACCAAATTTCAAAAACCAATTCCAGAGATATAAAATTCATTTTTTTAAAAACTCATGCAAACTATCACAGTTAATACAGAAGTTTATTCAGTTCTTTCTAGAAATACTTTAATCTAGCTCCGTATTTTTCTAACAGTCAGGTAAGATTTACCCACAGCTGAAACATTTTTCAAGCTTACCGTATTCCAAATACTCGATCTATCAAAAAGCCACCAAAGAAACACAAAACTACATTGGGCCAAGAATACCAGGCATACAGCAGCATGAATTTTGTGGTATTCACTTGCATATCCTATATGAAAAGAAAATAAAACTATTTTTTTTCCAAATAGTTAAGTTTAGCAACTAACAAATCAAAATATGACAATCTAAAATAGAAAGTAGTTACAGTCTTCTTTCTGTAAAGGGCAAGTTTTCTTAATCATTTGTAAGTCACTAACTTCCTTGAGAATCTCATGAAAGCTACAGCCCCTAGCCCAGAGAAATGGTCACATCTGGGAACCCTGGGAACTTCGAGTTCTCATGCCATTTCAGGGGCTTCATGGGTAGGGTAGGTAGGGATAGGCTAAGATTATTTTTGTATATGTGGACTCCTCCCACATATACAAGGATAATCTTAGCCTATCCCTACCTACCCTACCCTCTCCATCCCCTCAAGCGTGCTCCTACTTCCTTTTTCTTTCATTCTAGAATGAATGAAAGAGAAATGCATTTTCCCTGTCCAAAGATTAAAAAGAACGTGCAAAGAAAAAAGACCATCTAAATACCAAAAAAACTATAAATATCAAGTATGATTTTACAATACAAAACCATACTAAAAATCCTGACATGGACAATCCTCTGCAATCAGTATCCACATTTAAAAAACAAAATAACAACTAAAATCTATTTAAAAAGGCAAAAAAAACTATCTTAACAAATCATTTGTCATTCAGATGACTAAGAGCTGGGAGAGTAAAATGCAAACAAAAACCTGCTCATATTTTTGGCAATACTGTGGAAATAACACATAAGTATTTACCTAAGGTCTGAAGCAATTCCAAGTCACATATGTGCTATGAATGAATTATTTGTGGTAGGTAGCTCATTTCAACTTAAAAACACCTTTTGCAACTTGTGGATCTGGTGACTACAGACGTCAAAGCAGATTCAGTGGACTCTTCATACTAGGCCTCCTGAGGGTTGATAATACCTCCACAGCTATACTTGCTTTAAAGAAACCAAAAGAAATAAAGGTGAAAAATCAACTTACCCGTTTAACCTGGGTCTGAAGGGCAGCAGGATTATCATAGCAAAAATAGCTGCCTAGAAAAGAGCAAATACTTTGTAAGTAATAAGTTTCTATATAAAAGTTTCAAGTTGCCATTACTATTGAAACTACAATTCTGGATGCTGATACTATGGGCTGACACTACAGAAACATTTCTGAACCACTTCCTTATCCACCAGTATTTTCTAAGTTGTATCAAATAACTTTCATAAGTTAGTAGTATTCATACACAGCAAATATTGGGAACCTGAATTAAGAAGTCAACAATCAACAATTAAATGCTTTTCTATTTTACTTTCATCATGCTTCACATATTATTTTACTAACATCTTCACGAAGCATCTATATTTTCTTTATTTCCTTATTTACAAACACACATACAAACAACCTAAGTTTCCTAATAATGTTAGCTAAGAAACAAAGGAATGGAGTATAACCATTCTGACAAAACCAATATTTGAAACAAGTTGTCTAATTCTACAAACTACCCAAAATCAAATAATTTAGTGAATACAGTGCCAGGAATGAAGAAAAATAAAACTGAGAATTCTAAAGGATTAAATTAAAACATGTTTTGGGGGGATTAGAAAGCGAGAAGTCGGGAGAGATCTGATCATGCACTCAGATTTATTTTAAAGATAAAATAATTTAGATTCCTTAGTAGGCTACAAGCTAATATTGCCTCCATAGCTATACTAACTCTACAAGTACACAAGGCTATTGTTTCTAATGGCAATAAAAATTGTCATTAGAAAGGTAGGAATCTGGTTTCTGAAACCTAGGCCGATAACCAAATTTACCAAAAAACTGTCTGCTTGAGTAGGGACAATTTTTAATGTTTTACTGTTGTTCTTTCTTCTTTTTTCTTGTTGTTGTTTCTAAACTCTGCTTAATCGCTTTGAAGGGATTCAATGTCATGCTTTAAAGCTATTGGATCGGCATCATCTTTTTAAAAAAACAGGGGTCGGGGGGCAAAAAGAGTTGCAAGGAAACCAAAGCCCAAAGCATCCTTCATGTCTGCTTATATGGTCCAGCAGTAGCATAGTTATCCACCATAATATTCTTAAACCTGCTAATTACATGGGCTCCAGTTAGCCTCCTGAAAAACGCATTCATACCAAATTCATACTAGACTAGTTGCTTAATAAATTAAAAACTGTAACATAGGAAGAAAAATTTTTTTCTAATTATCAAGAAATGATTTTCAGAGTCATCAGATATAAGTGAAACAAACCACTGACAAGACTACCACAAGTCCAGTCCACTATGATTGCTTCACAGTGGCAGAGTGAAGATTAAGAGAACATATCCACTCACTGAAGTTATCAGCAAGACACACTCATACATTTTCTCAAAGAGGGTGAGAAATATATAAAATACTGCCAAAATCATTCATGTGTTTTAAAAGCTGGACAACATAGCAAGACCCAGTGTCTAAAAAATAATCTAAAAAAAATAGCTGGGTATGGTGGTGCCTGTCTGTGGTCCCAGCTACCTGGGTGGCTGAGGCAGGAGGATCGCTTGAGCACAGGAGGTGGAAGCCGCAGTGAGCCACGTTCACAGCACTGCACTCCAGGCTGGGTGACAGAGAGAGCCCCTGTCTCACCAAAAACCAAAGAAACAAAAGTCGTTTAGGAACAGTTAAAGCTTTCTGAATTTCCTCTGAACACGTGTGCCAAGAGAGCAACCTTGAAAATCTAGAGTTACCTTCAAATCTATGGCCTCAAGGGCGAGTTGCTAGCCCCTGGGACTTCTTGAAGAGCAAAGGAGCGGGACAAAACTCGCCAAGCTCAGTCCCTCGACCTCCACGTACCGGTCGCGGAGTAACTAGCAGCATCCACAGGTGTGGGTGGAGTCGCAAAGGGGAAAATGAGGAGGCCCAGGAGCTTAAGACAGAAGCCGCGGTGGGGCCCGGTGGCACCAGTGACCACGATGACCATCTACCGCAAGAGAAAGTCAGGAATTCCTTAAAGATCAGCCCCAACCTCCCCACCCCGCTGCCGGCTCACCGAAGCCAAGGAAGCACATCAGTAACAGCACCAAAAGCCGGTGCGCCAGGCGACTGGGGTCGCAGAGGGCCGGCAGGGCCCCGGGGGCGGCGGGGGCACCCCTGTCGGCCTCGTCAGGACCGCCAGCCAGCAGCGCCCGCGCTTCCTCATCCTCCTCCTCCATTGCGCGGGCCGGAGACGGAGAAGGGAAAGCTGTAACAACTCCCAGACCCAGCAGGAAGCAGCGCCCCCGGAGCGCTGCGTAGACGGCGATCACATGACTCCGGGCGCTCACGTGGCGCACCGCAGATCACGCACGGCCACGCCCACGTGAGCGGCCGCCGGAGGGCTGGGAAGGCGGACCGCGCGAGTGATGAGGGGGCTCGTTGAGGTCGCTTTCCCTGGGTGACTGTGTTCGTGGGGCAGAGGCCCCGGAGGCGCCCACTTCCAGTTTTCCACCAATTACGGCACTGTCTTTTCGTTTCCTGCCCTGCTGACGCGTACACCTATTTCAGACTCTGCGCAGCTCCGCGCGGAGAAAGTGCGGGGCTCCCTCTCCGCTCCACACCAGACTCCGGAGTGCTGCGACCTGCGCTGGGGTCGCCAAGACGCGCGCTGCCCTTCTCCCAGCACTGGGCTCCCCAGCGTCTTTGACCACCCTTAATACCCACGAACTTGGTCGGACAACTTCTGCTGTGTCCAGCCATGTGTCACGTACTGGGAATACAAAATGGATTGAGGCAAGCTCTCTGACCTCAAAGATTCCAGAGTTCAGTTAGAGAAATTGACAGAATCCGGTACTTTTAAAACTCAACATGATGAATGAATGTGGTGAGAACAGCAGCAGAAAATGGCACTGAATTCCAAATAAATATCTGGGAAGGGCATTTGAAAAAGGGAGAAAAGGTGTACAGTTTAGCCAGCTTGGGGCAAGGGAATGAGAGGCGCTGAAGCTCCTTGAAGTTGAAAGCCAGGCTAGAATGAGTGACAATGAGCCAGTCAGGGTGCTTGTTTGAGCGGGTTGGTTGGAGGGCGGGCAGTTACGAGGGATAAGAAAGACAAAAGCGTGAAACAGAACTGGGTATGTATGTGTTTGTATTGAACGAGAGGAGGAACTCGAGTAGAAACACTAAACCTGTTTCGAAAAGAGCCATGCAAGGATTTCGAACACAGTAGCAGGACTGCAAGCTTTGTGTTTAAAAAAAAAAAAAAAAAAATCAGTCTTTTAACACAGCACCACTTCGCTTTCTGGGGGATCTCAGGCTTTACCAAGAGAATTTTGAGGGTGTCAAAGCTAGAAGCTGAAAACTGTGAGGATTACTAGGAAGATGCTACAGTCAGAACGATTAGAGATGGCGAGGGCCTAATAGTAAAAAGCAGAAATGGCACGGAAGAAACAATCAGTAATTATTTAGAAGGTAAAATGGAAATAACTGTAAATAATAGCCTATGCGATCTGAGAGGAAGGACTTGAGAGTGTCTCCCAGATTTCTAGCTTGGGACCCCAGTAGAGATCAAAATTTAGGGAGAGAAGGGGGTAGGAGAAAGTGTCAAGGATCAGGTGCTGCCTTTGAGATGTCTATGCATATCTCCACTTTCACCGTCCATCCTCTCTTCAGCTCCAGTGGAGGAGCTCCCAGTCTAATAAAACTGTCTTGCTGAGATGAGTAATAACTCCATCTTCCAAATACATGAGTCACTTCTCCGTCATCTTACTCGACTTGTTATTATTAATTGATGCAGGTGACAGCCCCTCCTCTTTAGCATCCTTGACACCATACTTGCCTTGTGTTCCTCCCACTTTGCTGGCCTATCTCATTTGCTGACTCATCTGTCAACTTCTCTTCTCGAAATCTAGATATTCAATGCTGCAAGACCCCGTCCTGTGCTCTCCTCCACTCGTCCATTCCCGTAGCTTTAAATACCCTCCCTCTGCATCCAGTAGGTAGCCATGTGGGGCTGTTGATCATTTGCAATGTGGATAGTTGGAAATGAGATATGCAATACGTATAAAATACACACCAGGTTTCAAAGGCGTGTATGAAAAACATAACTTCCTGATTTGAATACTGATTACATGTTGAAATATTTTGCATATGTTGGGTTAAAATATATATTGAAACTAATTTCACCCATTTTACCTTTTATGTGACTGCACGAAAATGTAAAATTACATATGTGGTTTATACTGCATTTCTGTTTATCAGTGTGGATTTATATGCTGTTGCCTCTAAAATGCCTCCATTCCAGACTCCTTTCTTGGACAGTAAGACTACCATTCCAACTTGCTTTTTGACATCATGTGGATGATGTGGATGACTAATAAGCATCTCAAACTTATCACATCTAAAACAGAAGTCTTGAATTCTCTCACCCATGCTATACCTGTTCCTCCCTAAGTGTTCCTCAGCAAAGTAAATGGGACAAGCTAGCCACAAGTCTACCAGTCATCCTTGATGGCTTACTTCATCTCCCACATCTACTCCTTCAGCATGTCTTGTCAACTCTCCTCCAAAATATAACCTAGTTGTGCATGTTCTCCATGACTACTCCTCTTACCAGAATGCTATCTATCAGACAACCGCAACAGGGTCTTTAAAATTGTTTTATTCTGCTTATTTTTGATGAGAAATACATCTGGTATATCATTCAAACAGTACCAAAGAGAATAAAGTTGAAAGCAAGTCTTTCCTGTCTCCCTATACCCAGTACTCATGGGAAGTAAACATCATTACTGGATTATTTTGAATCCTTCCAGAGTTACACACAGAGTTATTTTTCTTCCTTTCAGCCCAGCAGTATAACTTAGAAAATGTGCTTATTCTTTTTTTTTTTATTTTTATTTATTAATTTTTTTAGAGATAGGGTTTCACCATGTTGGCCAGGATGGTCTCAATCTCTTGACCTCGTGATCCGTCCACCTCGGCCTCCCAAAGTGCTGGGATTACAGGAGTGAGCCACCGTGCCTGGCCCGAAATTGTCCTTATTCTTCAAAACAATCTTGGAAACAGCCTGTTTGCCAAACCATCCCTAATCAAGCTTGCTATCAGATTTTTGGTCTTTGCAAGTATGATCAGTAAAAAATTCCTATCATAGTGCAGTCTCAGTGTATATTTCTATTGTGCTGAGGAATATTGAACCTCTTTTATATGATTAATAGCCATTTACATTTGTTCTAGGAATTCTTTTCATATCCTTTGCTTATTTTTCTAGATGAGTTACTGAGGTTTTTTCTTACTGATTAAATAGGTTCTTTGTTGCTGATAGGAGTTGCAAATATTTCTTTTGACTCCGTTTATGGTGAATTCATACAGTTTCTAATGCCAAACTCTCTCTTTTTTTATTTTGTAACTCCAGGGGTTTGCTCCTCACACAAGATTTTCAATAGCCTCTATTGGTCTGTCTACTTCCATTGTTGCATTTCTATTATGTGTTCCCCACAGAACAATAAAAATGATCTTTTTAGTTTGGAGCTTTGATTTGTCAAAAAATTATGAGACAATCATCAATATCTGAACTAAAAGAAACAAAACTGGGCCGGGCACAGTGGTTCACGCCTGGAAACCCAATATTTTGGAAGGCTGAGTTGGGTGGATTGCTTGAACTCAGGAACTGGAGACCAGCCTGGGCAACATGGTGAAACCTCATCTCTCCAAAAAACAAAAATTAGCCAAGTGTGATGACATGTGCCTCTAGTCCCAGCTGAGGTGGGAGGATCACTGGAGTCCAGAAAATAGAAGCTCCAGTGAGCCATGATTGCACCACTGCACTCCAGCCTGTGTGACATAGCAAAACCCTGTCTAAAAAAAAAGAAGAAAAAAAAAAAAAAAAAGAAAAGAAAAGCAACAAAACTGGATTTACCAGGTACTCTAATGACGAAAAGCTATGGTGGGTAGGCAGTCTCCCCAAGCAGAGCAGACTGCTGATGCTCTATGGAGCTTTGGGGAATATGGAGTTCAAGAATAGGCACATTTCAAAGGGAAAAGGATTTGCCATCATCTGTAGAAGAGCAGATATTCTGGTAAGACTGTTGTTAATTCTCCATTGAATTTATTGAAGTGAATGTCATTGGCTGACTTTGAGAAAGAAGGGTTTTTTCAAAACAAGTTCTATAGAGGCAGTTTATTAACTGAATGGGTTTAAAACTGGTTCTAGGAGTGTGGAAACTTCCTTTAATTCTCAGGTCTTTAAAAAATTATTATAGAAATGTAAAACCTACAGAAAAAAAATCAGAGAATAATATGATGAGAAAGGTAATGCACCCACCAAACTGAGCACCCAGGGAAGGACACAGGAAAGAGCTTTTTAGTCAGTGCAAACTCCCCTGTGCGGTGCCTGAGGACTTCTCCTTGGGGGCTTGCCCTTCTTAGGAATTCGGGTTACTTGGTTGCCTTGCAACCCAGCTGCATCTGGTGGTTTCAGTTAAGGCTATGACTTTGTAGTTCATCTGAATTTTTCCCATTATTGAGAAAGGAAGGATGTTCATTGCAGCTTTTCATATCCGAAGCACAAAAGAAGTCTTTCCTCTCAATTTTAACAGCACATTAATGGGATATCATCCTTTTACTCCCAGTTTCTTAGTTGTCTCTTGTCTTTATGAGGTTTTTGGCTTATTTGTTTTGTCATGAAAAGGGTTCTTTTTTTAGAATATAGTCAAATTTATCAATTTATTTTCTTTTATTGCATCTAGATTTTGAAACATAGTTAGAAATCCTTTCCTTGTACCCAGGTTATAGAAGAATTCACTCATTTTTTTCTAGTACTTATATGGTTTCATTATTTAGATTTAGATTCCTGACCCATTTGGAGTTTATTCTTTTGCCTAGTGTGAGGTAGGGGTCAGACTTTTAATCTTTTTCTAAATGGCTAACCAATTGTTAGGTCCATCTTTGTCCAAGTGATTTGAGATGCCACCTTTATTGTATACTAAATTCCCATATGTATTTGGTTTATTTCTAAACTTTCTTTTCGGTTGTACTGGCCTGTCTCTCTTGTCATTCACCAGGACCACAGTTTTTATTTTAGAGGCTTCAGAGTATGTTTTAGTGACTGGTAGAGGTAGTCCCCTTTCATAGCTTTTATTTTGTTTTCCTGGATATCCTTCCATATTTTTTCATCTGAAATTTGTGTCAGCTTGCCTAGCTCCATAAGAAAACTTGGTATTATTTGATGAACTTTAAAAATTAACTCAAGGAGACTTCACTTTTTAATATTAAATCATCACATACAAAAAGAAGGAGTGTTCCATTTTTTCAAACTATTTTGTGTCTTTTGAGAGTGTTTACTTCATATACATTTTACATATTTATTATTATTATTCTTTGTTGCTTTTGTAAATGTAGTTTTCTCTCTCTTTATGTCATGCTACTGATTATGTGTGTGAAGGCTGTTGATTATGTATGTTAATTGTATGTCCTGCCACCTTACTGAATTCTTCTTTTGCTTGACTTAGTTTTGTTGTTAATCCTCTATGATTTTCCAGGTGTACTATCATACCATTTGCAAAGACAGAGAGTTTTACTTACTCTTTTTTAGTCCTTCTGCCTTCAATTGATTTTTCTTGTCTAATTGCAGTAGCTGATATCTCCAGTTCAATGTTAAATAGTGGTGAAGATAGTGTACATTTTTGCCTTGGACCTGGGAGAAATACTAAACAAACAGAAGAGAAAGGAATGCTCTTCCTTGTAGTAGAAAGCCAATCAGTAAATGTAGAAGGAATGATGGAAATAGAAAGCCGCTATTTGCTAGGCATCATCATAATATTTGATCCAGGCAAGAATCATTAATAGTTGCTAAAATTAGTGGATAAAAGTTTGAAGTGTAAAGGATATATGCATAATCCCAAAGTAGCTCCTCACCAGAGATTTATTAATGACAAAGGAAAAAATAGTGCAGAAACCTGGCCCACACACCTGAACCAAGGGATCATACTTAATATTACCAGCATTGAGACAAAGTGACATCATGTGCCCCCAGATATGCACTGAAACTGAAAACACAAAACTGTGGTTTACCTAACAAAAGCTCATACCTAAATCTCAACATAAGGAAACAGCAAACAAACCCAAATTGAAGGATATTATACAAAATAACCGGCCTGTATTTCTCAGTGTCATATAAAACTAAGGAACTGTCCTGATTAAAGACTGCAGAGACGTGACAGCTGAATGCAACATATGATTCAGGATTTCTTTGGCTATAGGGAACTTTCATGGGACAGTTGACAAAATCTAAGTTCTGTAAGTAAATAATTTGTATTCTATCAGCATTAATTTCCTGATTTTGACTATTGGACTGTGGTTATAAAAGAAGGTACTTGTTTTTAGAAAACACATACTCAGATATTTAGAAGTCAAAGAACATGTACATAGATATCGTAGATATATATACATATATATGTATATGGAGAGAGAAAATAAAAAGTGTGGTAAAATGTTGCCGTTTTAAGAGTCTGAGTAGAGGGTATGTGGGAACTCTTTGTACTAGCCTTACAACTTTTCTGTAAATCTGAAACTATATCCACTACACTTTGACCTCCTGAGAGTCTTGTGCATCTTTGTATCTCAAACATCTGAACAGGGCCCAGCTTGAAAATGGCCTAAGTAAATCAGTGAGCCCCTTAGATCAAGAGCACGTTGCACCACCTAGTGGTGTAACAAGGGAAGCTTACCGCTGTGGAAAAACCTATTCCTGTCCAATGAACTTGTTCATTCTAATTGCATTGACCTATTATTAGCTAAACAAATTGCACTTATTTTATAATTACCAAGTGACGGAAAAGTGAGAGCAATTCAAGGTGTAAGTATAGGCTTTATCAGCTGGGACACAAGGTCACTAGATTCTGGTTTCCCAGGTGTGAGGCTAGCTGCAGCCTCTGGAGCAAAGGTAGAAACACAGACAGAAAAGAGAATAGGGTAACTCCCCAAAATCCCAAGTTTTAGATTCAGTCTTCATGTGCATTTACTTCCTACCACTCCTCCTGAGCGTTACGTGAGCCAAAACATTCTCTTTATCTTCACCCTTCATATTGGAAGCCAAACTGTAAACCTTTTCAGTACCTTCTTTTGTCTCCCTGGTCTACCCCCACCCCCACCTCTCCCCACCTGCAGTGCAGGTTTCTAGTATGTGACAAGAGAGGAGTGTCTGGTTCTGCTTGGGAGCTCAGAGCAGTGAAAAATGAGCCTGATCTCGAAGAATGAAGAAGATTGGGAGTGGGGGTTGAAGGGGCAGAGTAAGGGCATTTCAGACAAAAGCAACATCATATACAAAGGTCTTAGAAAGGGATTCAGACTCCCTTGACTTCTATATTAGCTTCCTCCAACTCTACATAGAAGATGTGCAAAGAAAGCCTTTGAAGTCTGGTGAAAATAACTACGCTGATTTGAATCATGGACTAGACGTTGGTTTACTTCCATATATTGACTCATGAAAAATACTTTACAATCTCTGATTTATGTAATCACAGGAATGAAAAGTTTGTGTAGTATTATGTGAATGAAGTACTGATTTTAAAAGAAAAATATGTACTTTAGGAGTCTAAGGCTGTCCTTATATTTTAGAACCGAATTGGCAAAACTAGTGGCCAAGATAGTGGGAAAGCAACCACTGAGCGGTCCTGGGAGCTCATGTTCTCTCTCATAAGTGGCTGCTAACAAATGTGAACACATGAACATAGAGAGTGGAATGACAGATGGTAGAGACTCAGAAGGGTGAAGGAGTCTGTACTGAGAAATTACTTAATGGGTACAATGTTCATTATTTGGGTGATGGATACCCTAAAAGCTCTGACTTGACCACTGCATGATCTATGCATGTAGCATAATTGCACTTGTACCCTATAAGTTTATACAAATTTAAATAAATAAATAATAGGTCTGAAAGAATGTTTATGTACCAAGTACATAAACGATTCCATTACAAAACAAAAATTGCTTTTATTTTGAGCAATAAAAAATAACGTACAGCCAGAGCAGTGGCTCACGCCTATAATCCCAGAACTGAGGCAGGTGGATTACCTGAGGTCAGGAGCTGGAGACCAGCCTGACCCACATGGTGAAAACCCATTTCTACTAAAAAAAAAAAAAATACAAAATTACCCAGGTGTGATGGCGCATGCCTGTAATCCCAGTTACTTGGGTGGCTGAGGCAGGAGAATTGCTTGAATCCAGGAGGTGGAGGTTGCAGTGAACCAAGATCGCGCCATTGAACTCCAGCCTGGACAACAAGAGTGAAAATCCATCTAAGTAAATAAATAATAAAATAATGTGCACATAGTTGTAAATTACATACTAAGAAGGAGAAACACAAAAGAATATATTTTAAGAAAAAGCTAAATAAACTATTGAAGGAATCACTATGGGAAGTATATATGAGCATTCCCCTTGCAGGTTATGAATTTACTGCCTCGGGTCCAAGTTCATTCTTTTCATAGACCGAGTGTTTAAAATATTTTTCCTTTGCCAGGTGACACAATGTTCAGCTTAGTCAGTAGATGGCAACAGAGAAACGTCTCAGGAAAAAAGTATTCCTCCAGTTCTGCAGCACAGGTGAATGCTTCTGCACCAGCCTGCTGTGTTTTTTTTTGTTTTATTTTTAATGGAAATTTTTAAGAGCAGCACATCTTAATAGAAAAAAAAAATGCAACAAAGATACCTTTGAAATTCAAAGCGAGAAGAAGAAAGAGAATAAGATAAGAAAAAAAAAACATAAAAATAAGCCCATTGGGATAAAAGCAAGGGTAAGGGAAATGTGAGCATTACTCTACAAAGCAGGACGCATTTTACAATTTGGAAAGTAGTAGGGTTTTCCCACATGATACCAACTCAGCCTTTCAAGCCAAGGAGGGACTACTAAAAATAAGACAGAAATGTAAATCAATACACACCCACCTGAACAGATCAGTGTGAAATCTTGGAGTGAATGAAATTACCAGACTCAAGCATGATTTGTCTGTGAATATTGCAATATGGCGGAGTCCGTGTCTGTTTCCATTCATACACCTAGACCCAAACACATGTGTTTATTACCTGCTTTGGATCTCTTATATATCCAACTATCCATATACACATTAAGATAAGTGACCTGACCCCCCAAATCCCCAATAGACTACATTAGTATGTAGGAACGCTGGCATATGGAAGTCAAAGATAGATGTTGTACCTGACTCAAAATGCCTTCCCCACCCACTTCCACCATTCCTGATTCACCCGAAATCTCTAGTACTAAAAACTTAAATGATGACTGGATTAGGTTAAAAAAAAAACGGCACTGATATGGATGTTAGTTGTTAAAAGTTATCTGTATGTCTGATTAATAACATGTCCTGAGGATTGCACCATATCAGTTCATACAGATTTTCCTTGTTGTTTTTCTTACACCTGCATGGTACTGCATTGTGTGTATGTATTAATACTACAGTTTCTTCAACTACCCTTTTATATTTGCATATTTAGTAGGTTGCCAATATTTTATGATTGCAAGTCATGTTGCAATAATTGATCTTGCAAATACAAATTTTTATGTTGGTGGAAGTGTGTCTTCAGGCTAAAGTGGAATTGCTGAACCAAAGAATAAATGCATATATGGTTTTGTTAAGTATTGCCAAATTTCCTTTTAAATGGCTGCAGCATTTCACATTATGAAAATGCCTATTTTTGGCCAGGCACAGTGGCTGGCTCATGCCTGTAATCCTAGCACTTTGGGAGGCCAAGGCTGAAGGATCACTTGAGCCCAGGAGTTCAAGACTAGCCTGAGCAACATAGTGAGACCCCTTCTCTACAAAAAAATTTTAAATTAGCCAGACGTGGTGGTATGAGCCTGTAGTCCCAACTACTTGGGAGGCTGAGGCAAGGGGATCACTTGAGCCTGGGAGGCTGAAGCTGCAGTGAACCATGATCACACCACTTCACTCTAGACTGGATAACAAAGTGAGACTCTGTCATTAAGAAAAAAAAACAGTAACTATTTTTCCACAGTCTGACCAAGAAATTGTATTGTTAAGCTTTTGAATTTTTGCCAATTTAAACTGAGACATGCTAGATAGATTTCCAGAAATAGCATGGAGATCTGTCTATAGTAGTGGATACATTTTTAAAGGTAGAAGTCATTTGCTTTTTGGACAGATGTGTACAATTATTAAGAGCATCTATCTTCAAATGTTCTCTCATTTGGCACTTATCAGAGGTAACATCTCTCTCACAGAGCCAATAAAGCTCTCTGGCCAGTGGATGTCACTCAAGTGCTACTTTAAAAGATAAATTCTAGTACATCTGTTTCTATATTTTAGGACAATAACTTTCTTTTAAAATCCACTCCATGTGTTCATTAGATAAATGAGGCAAAAGATTCCTAGAGTTAAGTCCTGTTCTATTTTTTTAGTAACCTGGCTTTGTAAAGCTAAAGTCATTTTTTAAAAGCCCACTACTAATATGGTTAACAAGAAAGAGCTTTTTGAAAGGATAAAGAAAACCAATTCAGCATGTTCTGATTTAACCAAAGTGTGTGATGGTTTTGATCTGATAACTAAAATTATCTAAATTAGGGACAAAATTCATGGCAATGAGAACTAAACCACAATCATGTGGCTCTTTGATATATGTAAATATTACAGCTTGTCATGTTTGTCCTTTGATGAAATGTCCTACACAGATCCAGAGAACAAGAGAAAGGCTCTACCTGCACTTCTACAGACCCCTCTCTAGCCAAGGGCAATGTCTTTTTCACTTAGAACAGTCTCCAATCATGAAATGCAAATGTCTGAGCTAAGCTCTTACAGTCCTTCTCCTAATACTACTTTCAAAAAAATGAGCTTTAAAAGAATTCTGAAAGCATTGATGCATTAAGAGAAAAAAATGTGAGGGCCACACAATACTTAAATTAATTATTTCATGAGTTAAAGGACAGAAAATCTAAGATATTAAACTGTATATCTTTAACTTTCATTAGTTTATTTCAAAAAGCAGGTAATTTTCAAATCAGAAAGAAAGGCTAAGTCCACAGATTACAGCTGTTATTTGTCATTATTATCACTCAAGACATTTGTTATTAAAATTAAATATCATATAAATAATATTCTTAAATAGATGTTTTAACAGTAGAGTCTCAGGAGAAAAACATTAGGATACATCAAAAAAAGTTTTAAGAGTCTTAACAAAAACCATAAAAGTTTGAGAATAATCGAACTTCCCGTTCTGGAATAAGTTCAGTATTTATTAAACATGAGCATGACTAATAAAACTGATGACAAAAGATATACATTGAGTCATTATATCAACAGTTAAATTTATCCTTATGATACCCTTGCCAGGGGTGGCTAAGAAATTATATCCATTCTAAATTTTTCTCTCTGCACTGTGGAAGTTCTGCCACATGTTATCACCCATTGGCACAGGCCTGCGTGGGTTGTACAGCCCTCATTCCAGTTGTAAGATGGCCCTCAGTTCTTGGTTATGCTCTTCTTCCAAGGTCACCTCAACTGCAGTCTTCACAAGGGAGTTCCTGGAAGTCCCTCTTCCTTCCAATGTGCTTGCTAAATGTTTGTTTCTAATTGCTTATAACCATATGACTGATCTGTTGATGTGTCCGTGAGAGCCTGTGGCTACTGTTTGTTTCTAACGAGCACATTACATTTTCTGGCCTTGTCTCTTCATTATAGAGGGAAGGATTCTGAAGTTTTCTCTGTGAATATTAGACTGTTTTTTAAAGGGAAGAATAAATTGTATGGATACTAGAGGCTTGGAAGAGTTACCACATCATTTCCTTCCATTTCACTGAGTCTTCCTAGCGATCTTGAATATAGGAGTTGCCCAGATAAATTGCTCATAATTATTTGAGAGGAATAATATTTTGCCTAGAATTTTGATAATTTTTCAAACCTGAAATTGAAAATCGGTTAAGATTTCCTAAAACACCCATTGCCATTATAGTCTGTTGCCACATTGCAATTATTATATATATTTCATATATATAATTGTATAGCAAATGTACATAGATATCATCTACTGATCTGGTTTCCTTCATTATAGTTTTGCTCTCTCTAGATTTTCACATAAGTGAATTCATAGAATATGTAGTCTTTTGTGGTTGTCTTCTTTTGCTTAGAAAAGATCATTTGAAATTCATCAATGAATTTCATAATGAATCTTGTATACACCAGTAGTTTGTTTTTATTGTTGAGCAAGATTTCACTCAATGGGTATAGAACAATTTGTCCATTCACCTGTTGATGAACACTTGAGTTTCTTCCAGTTTGGACTACTATGAATAAAACGGCTTAGTCCTTTCAGGCTGCTATAATAAAATACCTTAGACTGTAACTGATAAACAGCAACTTATTGCTCAGAGTTCTGGGGACTGTGAAGTTTAAAATCAAAGCACCAGCAGATTCAACATCTAGTGAGGGCTCCTTCTCTGCCTCATAGATGGCACCTTCTTGTGTCCTCACATGACAAAATGGTGAGCAGGCTCCCTCCGTCCCCTTTTATAAAGGCACTAATCCCATTCATGAGTGCTCCACCCTCATGACCTAACGACCTCCTAAAAGCTACACTTCTTAATACTATTGCATTGGGGAATAGGTTTCAGCATATGAATTTGAGGAGGGATAAAAACATTCAGACTATAGCGGCTGCTAAGGACATTCGGGTACAGTCTTCTTGAGAACTTATGTTTTTATTTTTCTTGAGTTAATACCAGTTAATAGGATTACTAAATTGTGTGATTATTTTTCAAGATTGTTTTACCTATTTGAGGTCTCTTACATTTCCATATGAATTTTAGGATCAACTTGTCAGTTTCTGTAAGTATATGTTTAACTTTTTAAGAAACTGCCAACTGCCATGAAAACCGGCTTTGGCTTTTTGCATTCCCACTAGTTGCTCTATATCCTCATCAATATTATATTATCACATTTAAAAAATTTTTATTTTAGCCATTCTAATAGGTATATAGTAGTATCTCATGGGAGTTTTACTTTGTATTTCTCCAATGACTAATAATGTTGGTAGTTATAAACCCTCTTTTGTTCTTGAGTCTTAGTCATTTGAGTCTTCTTTTTGTTGTTATTGTTTTTGGTCAACCTGGATAAAACTTTGTCAATTTCGTTGATTCAAGAACCAACTTTTGGTTTTGTTGATTTTCTCTATGGTTTTTCTGTTCCCTATTCCATTTATTTTCATGCTAACTTTTATTATTTCCCTTTTTTCTTGCTTTGGGTTTTATTTCCTGAAGATTTATTTCCTGAAGTATAAAATTAGGTTATTGATAAAGTATTTTTTTCTTTTTAAACATAGGCATTTAGAATTATAAATTTTCCTCTAAGCATTGCTTTAGTTGCATCATATGTTAGTATTGTTTTGTTTTTATTCATTTCAAAACATTTCCTAATTTCTCTTGTGACTTATTATTTGGCCCATTCGTTATTTAGAAATGTTTTCTTTAATTTCCATATATTTATGAATTTCCTAAATTTTTTTCTGTTATTTCTGATCAGAAGACATACTCTATATGATTTAAATCCTTTTCAATTCATTGAGGCTTTCCTTGTGACCTACCATATGGTCTGTTCTAGAGAATGTTCCATGTGTGCTTGAGAAGAATGAGTATTCTGCTGTTGTTGGGTAGAGAATTGAACAGTTATCTGTTAGGTCTCCTTGATTTATAGTTTTGAGAGATTTTCAAGTCTTTTCATCCCTCTTGATTTTATGCCTAGCTCTTCTATCCATTATTGCAAGTAGGGTACTAAAGAATCCAATTACATTATTGAATTATTTATCTCTCCCTTTATTTCTGTCAGTGACTCATACTACCCTTCTAGAAACCTCATCTTCTATTGTTGAAGATTTTATGTTTATAATTTTAATGAAGTCCCATTAACCTATTTTTTTCTTTTATTGTTTCTGTTTTCTTATCAGTCTTTCCTAACTTAAGGTCACAAAACTTCTCCCTTGCGCTTTGTAAGTTTTACGATTTTAGCTTCTATATTTAGTTGTATGATCCAGATAACTTTGTAGATGGTGTGACTAAGGGTCAAGGTTAATTTTTTTTTAGACACCCAGTTGCTCCTGTATCATTTGTTAGAGATACAATCTTTTCTCCCTCTGAATTGCCTTAGTACAAATGTAAAAAATTAATTGAAAATATATTTATGGGTCTACTTCTAGGCTCTCTATGGTATCCATTGGTCTTTGTGTCTATCCTTATGCTAATACCACATTGTCTTAATTAGTGTAGCTTTTTTGTCCATCTCAAAATTAGGTATATAAATTCTCCCACTTTGTTCTCCTTCCTCAAAAACTGTTTTGACTATTCTATATCCTTTGTCATGTCATATATTTTTTTTTAGAATAAGCTCTTTAAATTCTACAGAGGAGGTTTACAGTATATGAATATCATTAAATTCAAACTGAAATTACAGATGGGGTGCCTGAAATAATTAACTTGGAATCAAGCCTCCATCCTTTATGTAAGGTTCTGTATGTGGACTGAGTAAGAATGAAGAATCATAGTATTGTGGTATAGTGGAGGGAAAAAATCTGAAGTCCTTGCTTGGTACTTGGTTCTGACATACCATCATTTAATGTCCCTGAGTCTTGATTTCTGCTGCTGTAAAATAGAATTCACGATTTTATTCATCGTTTTCTGGTTACAAATGATCCCAAAATTTCATGGCTTTAAACAATAACTAATTGAGACTATGTAGAGGAAAAGCACTGTACAACTTGGTGAGCCTTGTGAAAACATAAGGGATTAAGGGATTTCAAGACCAGCCTGGCCACATGGCAAAACTCCATCTCTACTAAAAATACAAAAATTAGCCAGGCATCATGGTACACGCCTGTAATCCCAACTTCTTGGGAAGCTAAGGCAGGAAAATCTTTTGACCTGGGGGTTGGGGTTTGCAGTGAGCTGAGATCACACCATTACACTCCCGCCTGGGTGACAAAAACAAGTAAGTAACACTTTCCCTTATTCACTTGAGTTCCAAGACAGAGGAGTCAAGAGAGATGGAGATCAAATTGATAGGCTAAGGCATTACACTAAATGTGCTTATGGGCAGAAAAGACTTACACAGCAGACCTGAGCTGCTATCCTTGAAAAGACCAGCTTGCAAGGCTGGCCTTTGTCTGGCATCTGGAAATTTAGATTTGGGGAGGATTCCCTCCATTAGTAGATAAAAGTGGCTCACTGTGCCTGAACCATTTGTACAAATAATATGGTTTATGCTGACCACCTGCTTTCCTTCTGAGAGCCTGAAATTTGGGTATGTGCTAGATAGAAAGTGCTATGTCATCACCCCAATGAAAACCCTGGGCATGAGTCTCTAATGAGCTTCTCTGGTTGGCAGCATTTCATATATATTGTTACAGCTTGTTGCTGGGAGAGTTAAGGGTGTCCTGTGTGACTCAACTAGGAAAGGACCCTTAGAAGCTTGTACCTTGTTTCCTCCAGACTTCAGTCCATGTGCCTTTTTCCTTCACTGATTTTGCTGTGTATCCTTTCTCAGTCATAAATCATAATCCTGAGTATGACTTATGCTGAGTCCTATGAGTCCTCCTAGAGAATCACTGAACCTGGGAGTGGCCTTGGAGACTATGACACAGCCTGCTAACATGCTCCCTAAAATAAACCAACCCCAAACAGCAGACCTCCTTCTGTTGAGGTTATTTAAAGAGAAACTGCCTTTGTCAAACTTTTCGTTTATTTTTGAAAACAAATATAAACCCACATACAATATCTTAAGGACAGTAGCAAGAAACACATTGGCTAGTCAAAGAAAGGCAATACAAATTTGTACCTTTGGCCCATGCAGATTTTGTTTTTCCATGGTTCTGGGCTTACCATACACAAACAAGATGAATACAATAAATGCTCATAAATTAATACACATTTGGCACATGCAAAATAAACATGGTATATTTTCCAACATTTTTCATATATTTTTTCTCAAATGTTTACTAAAATACTCTTAAATTAGCATTGGGGAATTTTGGTGGTTCTTTTAATCATGCTGCCAACTACCTCCTAATTGAACTAGGTGTGCATTTTTGTCCAAACGTGCTCTAACACTGTCTCAAATTAAATATTCGTCACTCATTACCATGGACTCATAATTATAAATAACCTTGCCCTGTTAAAAAATTACTTAGAATTTAGACTCTCTTATTTTGATTTATATTGAAGTATTTCTTGAATTAGTCAAATTCTGCCACCCTAGTTGTAACTACCCTGGTGAAACAAGCATGAGGCAGACATTCCACATAAAACTAAAAAGACTTCAAGGGAATTACGCTGAGTGGAAAAAAAGAACAGTCAATCTCAAAAGGTTACAGACTCTGTGATTCCATTTACATAGCATTCTTGAAATAACAAAGTTATAAAGATGGAAAACAGATTCATGGTTGCTGGAGTTGGAGATGGGGAGAAGAAAGTGGGTGTAAAAAATAAACAGAATATGATTATTAATCAGGAGTATATAAAAATGAAATCCTATATATCATTTATTTTCAAAATATTTATCTTTATACATTTGATTTTTTTCATTTTCAACCACATACAGTTTTCACCTTGAAGGTGACCTTGCAGAGTGGAAAATATAATATCTTTAATACATGAGTTAAATCTAAGATGATGTTCAAATGGACTGCAGGTAACTGTTTATGTCAATAATAAATACAGTAGATTACTTTTAAAACCCATACTTTGGACTTATTACAGATGCAATTGCTGACTTACCATAAATCAATGTGCTTAAAGTGCCATATGATGTCAAATATTTAGCTTAACAACAGAAACCATAAAACATGTTTTACAGGTGCTATAAAACCCTGGGGCTTGAGGTCCTGCTTTTTTGCATTACTCTGATCCATCAAGTTCCCTGGAAATTCTAGATTCTCAATACAGTGGGGATTCAAAAATTGGCTTTCAGAATTTTACTCATTTAGGTTATCATGACCTCTGGGACAGCATCCTCTGTTTCCTAATGTGAGGAGAGCACAAGGAGAGAAGCACAGGCTAGTATAGGACCAACAGAGAGTTTAAAAACTTTATATCCAGAGAGATCCAAGATGGCTGATTAGCAGCAGCTCAGGATTGTAGCTCCCAGTGAAAGAGCAGAGAGCGAGTGGACGCCGCACTTTCAGATGAATTTTTGTTGCCCACAGACTGGGAGATTCCCAGTGGAGGAGCCACACGGGTAGCCAGCGCAACTCTTTTGGCCGGCGCAGCTGTTTTGCCAGCGCCCTGGCGCGGCGCTTCTCGGTGCGGAGTATATGGGACAGGGTGCCCTTTGAGTCGGGCTTGGCTGGTCCCATCCCCACAAGGAGAACAGCAATTGGAAGCGCTGAGGACTGAGAGTTTCAAGGCAAGCACAGCGGAACCCGGGAAGGTCCAGCTTTGTGGGGAAGGGGCGTCTGCCAAAGGAAAACTAAGAAACAGAAAAAACTTCATCACCTGATGGAGAGAGATCCAAGATGGCCGATTAGCAGCAGCTCAGGATTGTAGCTCCCAGTGAAAGCGCAGAGAGAGAGTGGACACCGCAATTTCAGACGAATTTCTGTTGCCCACATACTGGGAAATACCCAATGGAGGAGCCACACGGGTTGCCAGTGTGAGTTTTGGCCGGCGCAGCTCTTTTGCCGGCGCCCCGGCACAGTGCAGCACTTCTCAGTGCAGAGTATACGGGACTGGGTGCCCTTTGAGTCAGGCTCAGCTGGTCGCATCCCCACAAGGAGAACAGCAATTGGAAGCGCTGAGGACTGAGAGTTTCACAGTAAGCACAGCTGAACCCGGGAAGGCCTAGCTCTGTGGGGAAGGGGCATCCGCCGAAGGAAAACTAAGAAACAGAAAAAACTTCATC
>CAUYLG010005248.1:0-55745 GCA_963573385.1 Cacajao melanocephalus | reverse complement strand
AAAAATCTGGAAACAATATGCTGGAGAGGATGTGGAGAAATAGGAACACTTTTACACTGTTGGTGGGAGTGTAAATTAGTTCAACCATTGTGGAAGACAGTGTGGCGATTCCTTAAGGACCTAGAAATAGAAATTCCATTTGACCCAACAATCTCATTACTGGGATTATATACCCAAAGGATTATATACCCAAGGTATTATAAGTTGGTCTATTATAGAGACACATGCACACGTATGTTCATTGTGGCACTGTTTACAATAGCAAAGACTTGGAACCAACCCAAATGTCCATCAAAGATAGACTGGACAAAGGAAAGGTGGCACATATACACCATGGAATACTATGCAGCCATAAAAAAGGATGAGTTCATGTCCTTTGCAGGGACATGGATGAATCTGGAAACCATCATTCTCAACAAACTGACACAAGAACAGAAAATGAAACACTGCATGCTCTCACTTGTAAGTGGGTATTGAACAGTGAGAACACATGGACACAGAGAAGGGAACATCACACATGTCTGTTGAGGGATGGGGGCTAGGGAAGGGATAGCAGAGTGTGAGGAGATTGGGGAGGGATAACATTAGGAGAAGTACCTAATGTAGGTGACGGGGGGATGGAGGCAGCAAACCACCACAGCATGTGTATATCCCTATGTAACAATCCTGCAAGATCTGCACATGTACCCCAGAACTTAAAGTGTAATTAAAAGAAAAGAAAAACAATCTAGTTTACTGATTTCTGAATAAGTTTCTTTTGTGTGGAACAGATGGAAATGTGGAGCGGGGGGAAACCTACACTTTTCTATTGTCCTAATGAAGCAGTGAACTTACTTTAGACAGCTTGGATAGTTCATACTACCTATTGATATATGCCCCCAAACAGAAAAATTGTGTTTTTTTTTTTTTATTTTTTTTGTGAGACAGTCTCACTCTGTCGCCCAGGCTGGAGTGCAATGGTGCCATCTTGGCTCACTGCAACCTCTGTCTCTCGGGTTCAAGAGATTCTCCTGCCTCAGCCACCCAAGTAGCTGGTACTACAGGCACCCGCCACCACCCCTGGCTAATTTTTGTATTTTTAGTAGAGACAGGGTTTCTCCAAGTTGGATAGGCTGGTCTTGAACTCCTGACGTTGTGATCCATGGACCTCACCCTCCCAAAGTGCTAGGATTACAGGCGTGAGCCACTGTGCCTGGCCCAAACTGAAAAATTCTAAGTAACAGATGTATTCCAGATCTTGTTGAATTTACCAACACAGTAGACAGTTTGCTATTACACTTTTAGCAATGGAATGAAGAGATGCCAAAAATAAGGATTATCTAAGGAAGACTAGATAATTAGAAGAATTAGAAGAAGACAGGGAGGCGGGTTGGTTAACATTGGGAAAAACAACATTTAGAGGACAAACAGAAAAAGAACTAGGAGCTGGGGCATGTCAGTGAGACAGCAGGAGGGAGCCAGTAGGCCAGGGCAGGCTACCCGTCCCCTTCATGTACCACTAGTGATTAACATGTCGCTAATCCAACATAGGCCTCACAGTCCTAGCTTTCAGAACGCTCTCCTTGAAATTTCTCATCTGTTCCTTTTTTTATGAAGAGCATGCATCCTGAATGTTAGATCATGAAAAGTCTTGAATGCTGTACTAGCTCTTCCTGGGTAGGCAGTGGGGAACCACTGTTTTTTAGCAAGTCACCTGAACTCATTAATGCTCTGATAAGTCACTCATTAGCGCTGTAGGACATAGGTTGCAGGGGAGACAAGCACCTGTTGGGAGGGAAAGGAATGTGTGATGTAAAACAGTAGTAGTGGCAGGGGATGGGTACATTTAAGAGGCAGAGGGGTAGGTTGGGGCTGGTGGAAAAGAGTGGGAAGGGAGAGGAAAGATGACTTCAGATTTTAGTTTACTTGATTAGCAGCATAGTATCAACAGATGAGATGGGCATTATGAAAGGAAAAGCAGGTTTGGACACTGCTGAGTTTGGGGAGCCAATAGAATATCCAGGTGGGAATTTCCATTAGGCAGTTGTAGATAGAAGGCCTAAAAGCTGAGGAAAGGGTCTGGAATCTAAATCTGGAAGTAGTCACTTGGAATTTATGCATCCTTGGTTTTCTTTCCCATTATCTCTAAGTTATTTCGCTATTGTTAATTCATGTTTATGCTCTGACATTGTATACTGATTATATCCTGCCTTGGAGATAGCTCCCTTCCCCTCTTTCTCTTTACAGCTCACAAGTTTTGCTCTACCTACAATTGTTTCTACTTGTTGGTATGTTTAGTTGTACATGATTCTATTCTGTCTTAGATACACAGCTCTCTCTTTCCAGTTGGAAAATGTTCCCTACCTCCAAAGTCTTTCGCTTTTAACTTCTGTAGAAGATAATTATCATGCTATTTAGGGAAAAATAATCAAGTATGTTAAGATGCCTTATATTATATCCAGATATATTTGTAGTAGAAGGGAACAAATGCATACTGAATATTATTACTCTCCTAGGCACTACTGCTTTGGAAACACTACTTTGCTTTCTGATCCTAAAAAAATTGTTTTTAGTTTATCGGAAATATATATGATAACATTTGCCTTATGTAAACAAATGATTAAACTTTTTTTATGGAGCAGTGGGCTTCCATACTGATACCATTTGAATATACGGAAGCAATTTTGTTATTTTACCTAGATTTAGAATTTAGATTTGCTGTTTTGTCATTTTGTGTGTTTAGGCAGGTAATTTAACCAATTTGATCTCTAGTTGCCTGGTATATAGGAGTTACATATGCATAATATTTTGCTATGATTAGTAAAGTAACCACATTGTGAAGGAATTTATGGCATGATCAGAATGTTTTTCTTCTCTCTAGATGTTGTTATTCATGAGGACCAATGGGTTGGTGAGACAGTACTACAATCAACATTTACCAGTCAGTTATTAAATCTTGGGAGTTATTCATCTGTTCAGCCTGAAGAATGTAAGACACATTTTGAATGAAATAATTGATTAGTGTTTAAAGTATATAAACATACTAGGAAAGATTAGGGTTAAAATGGTTCTTTTACAAAATGTTTTCTAAACAGTTGGAGCATATTGATTTCTTTTTGTTAGAATGAAAATATAATTTTAAGAAATTTCTATTTTGTATATGTTTCATTTTCTTAGGCAGTCAGTATAGCAGTGGTTCTTCACCTTTTAGGGAGTCAAAGACCTCTTTGAGAATCTATAGACCATTTCTTTAGAAAAATGGACTTAGGTATATAGGCACAAAATTTTGCTTATAATTCTAAAGCATTCCATGGACCTCTGGAGTTCTTCTGTGGAACTTCTGAGCCTCTGATTAAGAATCCTTGAGGAAATAATGTATTGGTCTCATATTCATACCTCTGTGGTTTGAATCCTTATTCTTCTACCTACCACTGCTAAGAAAAGCCACCTTCCTTCTTTAACATCCAGCTTTCTCTTCTTTAAAGGAAGCTGTTTAATAAAGAAACTAGCAGCTATCTTCTCCTCTAGGAAATAATAATAATAATAAAAAGAAAACAAAGTAAGGAAAACAGTATAAACTTGTGGCTATGGTCACTGGAATCAGCTAGGATTTGAATCCTAGTCTTTGTCTTTAGGCAAGTTATTTCACTTGATTATACTTCTATCTTCTTATCTGTGAAACGGAGATGAAAATGGATACATACCTCATAGGGTTGTTGTGAAGCTTAAGTGAGGAAATTAATATAAGGTGTTGAACCTGCATGTAATGTAGTAATAACATACTAAGATTAGAGGGAGAAGAAATAAGCTAGCAAAATATATTTGATAAAATTCTGAAATATACAAGAAAAAAGCTAGAGAAATATGCTCATTATACAAGAAGATAAATGTAATAATAGGAAAGTTACAGCATGTATATGGAAGATAGAGCATGGAAGTCCAACCTTTGAATTCTTAAAAAAAGGCAGAGCAAGTAGAAGGGAAGAGCAACAATTGGAATAACAAGAATTGTGTTTGGAACGGGCAAGGTTTCCCTATAGACTAGGGTGGCCCATCAGCAGAAAATCAACTCTGACATATTTCATAGACAACTAAAATAGAATTCTTCATCTATCCAATATGTATTTATTATGTGTTGACATTGTTTCAGTTACTGTGCTTGTTGTACACTGAGGGTATAATGGTGCCTGTCCTCATGGAGCTTATATTCTCATGTGGAAGACAGACCAAAGAAATGAATGAAACAGACATATAAGTAAAATATTTGCAGGTGACAAGAAGTGCTATGGAGGAAACTAACAAAGGGTTGAGATACAGAATGCCATGATTCTAGTTGAGAAGGTTTGATCATGGAGTAGAATCAGAGGAAGTTGTTACAATAGCTGAAGTTGAGAGATGATGGGAGGCCAGTGGAGCTAAGGAGTGGAGATACATTTGTAAATAGAATTAGTAGGATTTTCTGATGATATGGGTCTGGGGATGAAGGAAGAGGGACAGTCTACTTCTACTAGATTACTGGTTTAAGTAACTAGGTAGCTTTTATCGGGAAAGACTGAGAGGGAACTGGTTTATGAGGAAAATTAAGAGCCATGTTTCAGGCATGTTAAGTTTTAGGTATCTTTGAGATAGATATTCAAGTGGAGATGTCATATAAGAACTGGAAACAAAGTTCAGTACTCAGAAGACAGGTTTAAAATTAAGATGCAAATTTTAGAATTAATAGCATACAGATAATATTTATTATTTTAAAAACTTTTAAATTTGAAATATTATCTGTAAAATTATAGAATCACAGGGGATTGCAAAAATAATACATAAAGTCCCATGAACTCTTCATCCAACTTCTCCCAGTGGTGAGATCTTATATAACTTTAGTACAATATCAGCAACAGTAAATTAACATTTGTTTAATACTGTTAACTAGTAATATACTAGAATACTTTCCCTTTCAGTATCAATAAATATAGTATCAACCGGGCACGGTGGCTCACACCTGTAATCCCAGCACTCTGGGTGGCTGAGGTGGGAGGATTACTTGGGCTCAGGAGTTCAAGACCAGCCTGGACAATACGGTGAAACCCCATCTCTGCTAAAAATATGGAAAAATTAGCCAGGCGTAGTGATGTTCACCTGTAGTTCCAGCTGCTGGGGAGGCGTAAGTGGGAAAATCACCTGAACCCAGAAAGTTGAGGCTGCAGTGAGCCTGATTGCAGCACTGCACTTCAGCCTGGGTGATGGGAGTCAGACCTTGTCTCAGAATTTTTTTTCTTAAATAAATAAATAAATATAGCATCAGTACAACATTCTAATTATAATATGATTAATACTATATTAATAAAATAGATATACTTAGTCCTAATGCCAATGTCTTATTTAATAGAAAAGCACTAGAGGCATTATCATTAAAATCAGGAAAAAGATAAGGATGTCCACTATCTCTGCAACTGTTCATCTTATACTAGAGTTACCAGCCAATGCACTTAGACAAGGAAAAACATCTGGCCTGGTGCGGTGGCTCACGCCTGTAATCCCAGCACTTTGGGAGGCCAAGGTGGGCAGATCACTTGAGGCCAGGAGTTTGAGACCAGCTTGGCCAACATAGCAAAATTCTCTTTCTACTAAAAAGACAAAAAATTAGCCAGGTGTAGTGGTGCATGCCTGTGGTCCCAGCTACTCAGGAGGCGGAGGCATGAGAATCACTTGAACCTGGGAGGTGGAGGTTGCAGTGAGCACTGCTGCACTGCACTGCAGCCTGAGCGACAGAGCGAGATTTTGTCTCCAAAAAAAAAAAAAAAAGAAAAAGAGGCATCTGAATGGATAAAGAATAATGAAAATTATCTGTATTTACAAATGCTCTGATAACATACCTGAAAACTCCAGGGAATCAAAACAAATTTAAATAATAAGAGAATTCAGTGATGTAACAGGATGTAAAATTAATGTTAAAAAATATCATTAGACTGAGTGCAGTGTCTCATGTCTGTAATTCCAGCACTTTGGGAGCTGAAAGTGGGTGGACAGCTTGAGCCCAGGAATTCAAGACCAGCTTGGGCTACAAAAAAAAAAAAAAAAAAAAAAAAAGCTGAATGTGGTAGCACACACCTATGATCCCAGCAATTTGGGAGGCTGAGGTAAAAGGACTACTTGAGCCTAGGCTGGGGGATGAGGTTGCAGTAAGCTGTGATTTCACCACTGTACTCTAGCCTGGGCAACAGAGCAAGGCCCTGTCTCAAAAAAAAAAAAAAAATTAGACAATATGCACAAATAATAAACAGAGTGAATAATGATAGTGAAAAACTCATTTACAATAATAATAAAGAAGATATTTCAAAATAAAGTTAAGAAATGAGCAAAACCTATATGAGGAAAAAATTTAAACACTGCAGAAAGAAATGAAGACATGAATAAATGGAAAGACATCCCCTGTTCTTGGATAGGGTGACTCAACATTATAATGATGTCAGTTCTTCCCAAGTTAATAGGTAAATTCAATGCAGTTCTAATAAAAATATCAACAAGTACGTTATGGCATATAAAAGTTGACACTAAAGCTCATTTGGGAAAACAGACATGCAAGAATAGCTAGGAAAAGACTGACAAAAGAAAACTACAGAGGAGGGGAACTAGCTTTACCAGACATTAAAACATACTATCAAGCCTCTTAATTAAAACAGTGAAGTACTGATGCTTGAATAGACAAGTAGACCAGTGGAATAGAGTAAGAAGATTAGAATTAGACCACATACATGTAGCAGTTTAATATATGACAAAGATAGTATCTGAAATCAGTGAGAGAAAGGCTCACGTCTTAATAAATGGTGCTGAGACAACTGGGTAGCCATTTGGAATAAAAGGAAAATTGGACACATATCTCACAACAAACACAAATAAACACTATATGGATTAAGAATCTAAATATAAAAAATAAAACCATGCAACACTGAGAAGGAAACCGACTGAATCCTCTGTAATCTCGGTGTAGGGAAAGGCTTTTTCTTAATATTACTCAGAATCCAGAGGCAGTACAAGACAAGACTGATAAATTTTACTACAGAAAAATAAATTTTATGTAACCCAAAACACCATAAACAAAGTTAGAAGACAACTGGCAAACTTGGAGAAAATATTTGTAACATATAACAAAAGGCTAATATCCCTAATATATAAAGAACTTTTAAACATTGAGTGTCAAAGGTCAGGTGTGGTAGCTCACACCTCTAATCCTAGCATTTTGGAAGGCTGAGGTGGGACAATCACTTGAGCTTAGAAGTTTGAGACCAGCCTAGGCAACATAGTGAGACCCTATCTCTACAAAAAGTCAAAAAATTAGCCAGGTGTGGTGGTACATGCCTATGGTCCCAGCTACATAGGAGGCTGAGGCAGAAGGATTGCTTGAGCCCAGGAGGTTGAGGCTGCAGTGAGCTGTGTTCATGCTACTACACTCTAGCCTGGCAAAAGGGAAAATATGAAAAAGATATGAACAGTCAATTTTCAAAACAAGATATAAAAATGGCTATCAAATAAAACTTAGAGAAATTCATAAATAAAATAAAACTACATGGAGATATCATTTCTCACCTTTCAGATTGGAAATTTTTTTAAAAAAGACAACACATTCCTTTAGTGAAACTGTGAGGTAACATTTCCTCTTACACATTGGTCGTAGGAATACAAATTGCTACAACCCTTCCAAAGGATATTTGACATTATCTAACAAAATTACATATGTACTTAGCTTTCAACCTAGCAATCCCACTTCTAGGACTCTACCCTGAAGCTACACCTCCAACACTGTGAAAATACATATCACAGGGTTATTCATTGCAGTATTGTTTGTAATTGCAAAATATATAGGAGAATGATTTACTAAATTATGGTACATTCACATAGTAGAACAGTTTGTACTATGCAGCAGTACAAAAAGAATGGAAAAAATCTCTATGAACTGATATGGAATGATTCCCAGGACATAATGTTATGTGAAAAACATAAACCCCCAAAAGTGTATGTAGTATGCTATCCTTCCTGTAAGAAGGAATGGAAGAATAAGAAGATACCTCTGTTTATTAGTGGAAAAAAAAATGCAGGAAGGATAAACCAGAAACTAGAGAGATTGGTCACCTGCAGGGGGCAGGTAGGAGAGGGGTGGAAGAAAGTGGGGAATGGGAGCAGGATAGCTGGGGTCGGGAGGAAGTGACACTTCTCTGAGTATATCTTTTTTGTGTAGTTCTGACTCACAGAACCATAGTAATGGTAGAACCAACTAGAATGTGGGGGAGGGAGAACCCAAAATAGAATATGAACACTAACAAATGAACCTAATATTGTTACAAATGAAGAAAATAACTACACAGAAGGGAGTGGGGAAGAAAAGAACAAACCTAAGTAACTGGAAAAGAGCATATTGACTGGATTCTATAAGACTAAAGACAGAAAGGACTATGTGGTGGCTCACACCTGTAATCCCAGCACTTTGGGAGGTGGAGGCGGGCAGATCACCTGAGGTTGGGAGTTCGAGACCAGCCTGACCAACATGGAGAAACCCCATCTCTACTAAAAATACAAAATTAGCCAAGTGTGATGGCGCATGCCTGTAGTCCCAACTACTCAGGAAGCTGAGCTAGGAGAATTGCTTGAACCTGGGAGGCAGAGATTGTGGTGAACCAAGATTACACCGTTGCACTCTAGCCTGAGCAATAAGAGAGAAATTCCGTCTCAAAAAAAAAAAAAAAAAAAAAAAAACTGTACACAAATGCTGCAATCTAATTAGAAATATGTTTTCAAAGGGGAATGGCTTAGCAATAACCTTATGTATATACTAGAATGAACAAATGAGTACATAGATTGTAGATAATGACAGTTGGATTTCTCATTGTTGGAGAAAGAAATTATAAATAAGGGAAAGTTGAACCAGAAGTATTGTTATAAACTGAGGATTTTTAATAAAGATGAATGGATACAGAAATATAGCATGCATATATGGGCGGGCCAGTACAAATACATACATCTCCTAGTTCTCTTCACTGAGCAAGCACAGATGCAGTGACTCTCTAGTAACAATGAGCATACCTGGTGCCTGGATATTGGTCTGTAAACATTTCCTCTCTCTTTTTTTTGAGACAGGGTCTGGCTCTGTTGCCCAGGCTAGAGTACAGTGGTGCGATCTTGGCTCACTCTAACCTCCGGCTCCTGGGCCCAAACCAGCCTCCCACCTCAGCCTTCCAAGTAAATGTTACTACAGGTGTGCACTACCACGCCTGGCTATTTGTATTTCTTGTAGAGACTGGGTTTCGCCATGTTGCTTAGGCTGGTCTTGAACTCCTGGGCTTCAGCAGTCCACCCATCTTGGTCTCCCAAAGTGCTGGGATTACAGGTGTGAGCCACTGTGCATGGCCAATGTTATTCTCTAATGAAAGGAACCAGCTCTGATAAAAGTGGTTCATTACAGGACTGGGTCAGGGCAAATTCAGGATGAGCCTGGAAGTCTGGTGGTGCCAGACAAGACATGTTGAAATAATGCAAGAGCCAACCTGAAGGAGCACCTACTGGCTAAAGCAGAAGCAATTTGAATAAGAAAATAATGATAGTATTGGATTAGCAAATATAGAATAAAATATTTACAAATCCTTACTGATATAAATATATATTTATTTCATTCACTAACTAGAGGGGAAGGGAGAGTGCTTCCTTCCAATGGAATTCCAATTAATACATCTGAGAGAAAAGAAAAAAAAATAGAGAATTACTGGCCATGCTCAGTGGTTCATGCTTGTAATCCCAGCACTTTGGGAGGCTGAAGTAAATGGATGGCTTGAGCCCAGGAGTTTGAGATCAGCCTGGACAACATGGCAAAACCCCATCTCTATAAAAACTACAAGAATTAACTGGGTTTGGAGGTGCATGCGCCTACGCCCAGCTACTTGGAGGCTGAGATGAGAGGATTGATTGATTCCAGGAGGTTGAGGCTGCAGTGAGCCATGAGCTTCAGCCTGGGCAACAGAGTGAGACTCTGTCTCAAGAAAAAACAAAACAAAACACATCACAAAAATAGAGAATTACCATTAGGCAGACATCACAATAATAAGTATGCACGGACAAGGATCCCTTGATAGATGCTAAAATTAGTAGTTGAAAGTTTGAGGAGAGATAGCATTGCATAGTCTCAAAGTATCTCCCCAAGATACCAGCTTTCTAGAGGGAAAATAATAAATTTATGGGAAAGAAACTCTTCAGACACCAACTTAACTGAGTGATCAGGATAAATATCACCAGTAATAAGATGTATGGTTATCATAAATTCCTTGATATCCATTGAGAAGGACACACCACATTTTTTATAGAATTGCCAAAAATGCATAACTTTATTCCAATCATAAAACACTGGAGAAACCCAAAGGGAAGGATGTTCTACTAAATAATTGATCAGGATTCTTCCTAAGTGTCAAGGTAATGAAAAAGAAAAGACTGAGAAACTCTTACAGACTAGAGAAGACCAAAGAGAAATAACAACTAAATGTGAGGTGGGATCTTGGATGAGATCCTACATAGAGAAAGGATATTAATAAGAAAATTGGTAAAATTAAATAACATCTGTATTTTAATTAACAATATTTAATTAATGTTAGTTCCTGTTTAAGATAATTTATACTATGTGAGATGCTCACATTAATGGACATAATGAGGAATATAAGGGAACTCTGTACTATTTTTGCAACTTTTTTGTAAGTCTTACATTCGTTCAAAACAGAGTTTTTAAAAGAGCGATATACAATCATCTTGGTAGGTACAAAGAAAGCTTTTGGTAAAATTCAACAGCTATTCATTAGGAATAGAATAAAATTTTCATTAACTTCATAAAGAGTGTCTTTAGAAAACCCAGAGCAATTATCCTAATTGGAAAAATATTAGAAGCATTTCTTTCAAAATTCTGGAATACGACTAGGATACTACTATTACTACTTTTCTTCAACACTGTATTAGAGTTATTAAACAGTGCAATAAAACATGGAAAAAAATTAGATATGTAAATATTGGAAAGGTAGAAATAAAACTGTCATTCTTATAGATGGTTTACATACCTTTTTTACTCTAAAACTATAAGCAAATTATTAGAAATAATAGGAAAATTTAGCATAGTTGCTAGATATGAGATTAATATACAAAAATCAGTCACATTTCTAGAGTAGAGCAACTAACAATAACAAAGGAAGGTGTCATTGACAATAATATTATTTTGTACTAATAGTAATAAATGTAACAAAGTATGTGAAAAACCTAAAAAAGGAAAGTTTTTTTTTCTTTTTCTCCCACTGTTCCTGTAGCAGGAAAGGAAAAAATTTTAAATGAAGAAAAACTAACAAATAATGAAATAAACATATATATTATTCATTGGTTGGAAGATTTAATGTTGTGAAGATTTCAATTCTTTTTAAGTTGATTTGTAAATTCAGTGCAGGTTCAATAAAAATCCTTATAAGATTTCAAGGACGCAGTGGCTCATGCCTGTAATTCCAGCACTTTGGGAGACCAAGGCAGGAGAATCTCTTGAGACAAAGAGTTCAAGACCATTAAGATTTTCATCTAATTTGATAAGATTATATGCTATTTCTGTAGAAGAGTAAGTGGTCGTAAACAGCCAGGGCATTTTAAGAAGAAAAGCCGGGAAGAATAATTTGCCCTATCAGCTATCAGGACTTAGCATGAACCTATAGTAAGTAATTAAGATGGTGTGGTTTTGGCCAGTTGAAGTCAGTTAACTTTTTAATTTTGAGATTTCTGTAAAAGATACAAGTTTAATCTTCTATTATGAATATTTGAAGGTGTCACATCTTGGAGAGAGAGACAGAGAGAGAGAGAGAGTGAGAGAGAGAGTGTGTGTGTGTGTGTGTGTGTATGAGATAGCTAAGTGGCTTCTAAGCAAAATTCACCATATTTTATATATGTTGATATAATAGAAGGGGAAGGAACATTTTGAAATAATGAAAATAACATGGTATGCAAATGCTTTGTGAGAGATTTGGGAAATGTAGATATCTCTCGTTTTAAGGCTGACCTTCATTCAGATAATAGTTCAGTAATTTCATAAAACTTTTATGACAAAATTCTGGATGGAGACTATTCCATGAATCCCCTAGAGAGTTTCAGGTTTTTGTAGAATGATGTGAAAAATCTTGAACTAATTAGATAATCTTAGAAGTTATTTCAAAATCTTTGTTTTTACACATAGAAATTTATGATGCTTTATTTGTCATAGGTTAGTGACTAAAGTATATTCTAAAGTTTTTTATTGATTTAGGGACATGGCTACCAGTGAACATTTTGAGAATATTGCAGTTGTTTTTCTTCTGAAAGAGTAAACCAGTTTGGTTACTGATTTTACCAATTTGGTTTTGATTTTGTAAGTGGTTACAACTCATGAGATCATTCTTACTTCTGATCAATGTATTGTGTTTTTGGAAAAGACCTCTGGAAAAGAATTATGACTAAGCCCTCAAAAGCAATTGCAATAAAACCAAAAATTGAAAAGTGTGACCTAATTATACTTCTTAAAAATTTATTTTTTAGAGACAGGATCTCACTCTGTTACCCAGGCTGGTGTGCAGTGGCCTGATCGTGGCTCACTGTAGCCTTGATCTCCCAGGCTCAAGAGATTCTTCTACCTCAGCTTCCTGAGTAGCTGGGACTATAGGCGCATGCCACCACGCCTAGCTAATTTTTGTATTTTTGGTAGAGGTGGGGTTTTGTCATGTTGCCCAAGCTAGTTTTGAACTCCTGTACTCAAGCAATCCTCTCACCTTTGCCTCCCAAAGTGCTGGAATTACAGGTGTGAGCCACTGTTTCTAGCCCCGGAATAACTATTATTAAAGAGTCAAAAAAACAACGGATGTTGGTAGGCTGTGTAGAAAAGGGAATACTCATATACTGTTGGTGGGAATGTAAATTAGTTCAGCCATTGTTGAAAGCAGTTTGGAGACTTCTCAAAGAACTTAAAACTGAACTATCATTTAACCCAGAAATCCCATTACTGGGTGTATATCCAAAAGAAAACAGATTGTTCTACCAAAAAGACATAGGCACTGTAGCACTATTCACAATAGCAAAGTTGTGGAATCAACCTAGGTAGCCATCAATGGAGGATTGACTAAAGAAAATGTGGTACATATACACCATGGAATTCTATGCAGTCATAAAAAAAGAATGAAATCAGGCCAGGTGCGGTGGCTCATGCCTGTAATTTCAGCACTTTGACAAGCTGAGGCAGCCAGATCAGTTGAGTTCAGGAGTTTAAGACCAGCCTGGACAATGTGGCAAAACACTGTCTCTACAGAAAAAAAAAAAAAAAAAAAAAAAAAGCCAGGTGTGGTGGTATACACCTGTGGGCCCAGCTGTTTGGGAGGCTAAAGTGAGAATCACCTGAACCTGGGAGGTGGAGTTACAGTGAGGTGAGATCACACCACTGCATTCCAGCCTGGACAACAGAGTGACATCTTGTCTCAAAAAACAAACAAACAAACAAAAATCTTTGCACTAACATGGATGCAGCTGGAGGCAATTATCCTAAGGGAATTGAGAGAGGAATAGGAAACCAAATAACATGTATTCTCAATTATAAGTGGGAGCTAAACATTGGCTACTTGTGGACATTGAGGTGGCAGCAGTACACACTGGGGACTACTGGAGAGAGAGGGGCAAGGGTTGAAAAACCACCTGTTGGGTACTCTGCTCAGTACCTGGGTGACAGGATCATTTGTACCCCAAACTTCGGTATCACACAGTATACCCAGGTAACAGACCCCCAAATCCAAAGTAAAAGTTGAAAATACTTCTCTTCTTTCCTCTTTATAGTGAGTTGTTATATGTTTTACAAACCTAGTTCTGATAATGTGACAAGAATATACATGTATCTTGAAGATTATTAAATATATAAGTCAAATATCAACACAATGTTTCCAGGAGGTAGACTGTTTTTGGAATCTAAATGACCAGATATTTCCATGTAAATTTTTATGAATCAGGGACAAATAAGTAATTTGATATCAGAGATCTTTTTTTGACCCAAAAGCTCTAACTTGTTCATGAAAAATGAAGCCCAGAGAAGTTATGTACAAGTTCACAGAGCTTATTATTGACAAAACTAGAATTTGAATACAGCTTTTCTGATTTCAGATTTGCTGGAAATAATGTGAAAGAAGAATTCTGTCTGGCAGTATTATGTATGGTTTTAATTTTTTCTTTATAACTTTAGTTTGAATTTTATGTGTGTATGAGCATCTGCATTTACTTTTTTTTTTTTTTAATTTTTATTTTTTTATTAGAGACGGGGCTTCATCATGTTGACCAGGCTGGTCTCAAACTCATGTTCTCAGGCAATCTTCCTGCCTTGGCCTCCGAAAGTGCTGGAATTATAGGCGTGAGCCACCGCGCCCGGCCAATCTGCGTTTACTTTTAAAAACTTGTATTGTAAAAGCCTTCAAGCCTATACAAAAGTAGAGAGAATACAAAGCATAATACAAATACAAAGAGAATACAAATAATAATCTTAAGTACCTATTAGCCAGCTTATTAAAACACAGTCAGTCTTGTTTCTCCTGTTGCATCCCTTTTTACTGTCTAAAGGAAGGAAAGAAGAATCACAAATCAGTTGATGGACTCTGCTTTCTAAAAAGTACTTAAGTGTTTATTGCCAATATCTTATTTTGGTCAGCAATCAATCATACTCAAACATACTTCTCTTACCTTCAGAGAAATTAAAATTTAATCAGCAAAACTCATCAACCCGTACATGAAAATATATGCATCTTATTGTATATAAACTATACCTTAAAAAATGAGAAAAAATATGAGACAGGAAAGAGAAAAACATTTAAAAGACATAATAACTGAAGAATTAAATAACCAATTGAACAGTTGAAAAATATTACAATGTAGCACATGCTCTAAAGCTCTCTGAGCTTGGGGAAAGAAGCAGCACTGTGAGTCTATAGAAAGAAGCAGCACTGTGAGTCTATAGTGGTCGTCACTCTATGTGTTATTGGGTAGGGAGAAAAAAGAGTGATAGCCTTGCAGCTGGAAATTGGTGGGGACGGAGGCCTTGCTGTGGAAAGAGTAAGGCACGCTCAGGGAGAGAATCAGCGGGGTGGCTCCGAGCTTGTTTCAGAAGGGAAGTCCCCAGGGGCTTGAAGAAGAATGGCAGAGGCTGGGATAGTTAGGAAAGCAGGATCAAATCAGACTCCAGGGCTTGGAGAACTGATTGGCTGTTACAGAGTGGTGGCGTCAAAAAAGAACAGAAATTTTGTGTTTGATTTATTGATAGAAAAATGATGTTATTAACAATGTAGAGAGAAGTATGGAAACAGCACAAGTTTTTTGGGGTTAGTAAATAATTCCATTTCCGTTGGTTAAAAATACCAAGTTTATTTTTATATCTAAAGTGATTCAAGACTTAACTATTATACATGTTTTAGAGAAAACAAAACCATGGTGTATATCTAATCGTACTTTACAACATAAAATACAATTCTAAAAAATATTATTTTGTCAAGAAAAATATAATGTTGCCATCTTTTGTCTGTCTGTTTTTTCTTCCTTAGATTCCAGTGTAGTTAGTGTTGTTGTACTTCAAGACTTACTGGCATATGTGTCCTCAAAACATTCCTACCTCAGAGATCTTCCTCCAAGGCAGCCTCAGAAGGTGAACAGTATAGACTTTGTAGAATTGGAGCACCTTCAGCCTGACATATTAGTCCATGCAGTACTAAGAGTTGTTAATTTCACTGTACTAACAGGTAAACATTTTGACTGCCTCCTTATGGAAAAATTAAGATACAAGACCATCTTAGTATACCATTTGGTTATCACTGTATATATATCATCAGCTATTAAAGTATGGTATCACATATGATAGAGTAATGCCAACTAAGATACTCATTTTCCTTTTCCAGAGGCAGTATACAGTTATAGAGGACAGAAGCAGAAAAAAGTTATGTTAACAGTGGAACAGGCCCAAGATCAACATTATGTGCTTGTATTATGGGGTCCTGGAGCAGCCTGGTACCCTCAACTTCAAAGGAAAAAAGGTAAACACACCAAAAAGCATTTATCCTATTTATATTTCAGTAAATGATTAATGTTTATGAACCTGAGATGGAGAAAATCTTGAGAGACTAGACAGCATTTGAAATACAAGTGATCACGATTGAATATTCTGCTGCAAATATCTTCTGTTAAGATTTTGTGTCTCTTGTAGCAATTCAGTTATCGAATAAGTCCTCAATAATTAATGGTGGTCGAATAAAGGTTTAAATTTATTCCCAGATATACTACTTTACCTTTTTAGTGAAGATCTTACTTCCTCTAAATAATGTTCTTTAGACATTTAGTTCTGGAGAAGCTTCTACAATTTTTTTCAGCCAAAGTACTCCGATAAATAACTCTCTGGTTATAACGCAGATTTCAGGGGAGTTACTTTAACTCTTTCAAGTCACAATTACTGTTCAATAAATTACTGTGTTTCATGTTTTTATTATAGTTGTTTTAAAAGCATGCACTTTTAGCCATCCGTAGAATGTTCAGTGTTACGATATGACCCATGATTACGTTTTTCTTTAAAGCATAAATTATTTATTGTATATTGAATTAAATGGAATTGATGTTTCATTAAAATTGTATAAGGTCTTCCCTTTGCTATCGTGAGATCCTTTAGTTGTAACAATAAAAGACAGTTTCATTTGTGGCTTATGAGTTATTTTTCCCTGCTAAATTAATTTAGAGATTGATTCAGTATGTTACTTATTGTTTTTTACCTGAAAGAGTTAATGTCTCTTTCCAAACTTCTGCCTTCCAAATCGTTATTTGGAGGTAGGATCTGTCACATTGTCTCTCTTAATCATTAATAGCTATGACTAGGATTTGAGATAAGTCTAACTTTTGACTTTTATGTTAAGATCAAACAGGGACAGATGTTTGTTTGGTTGAGCAAGCTGACAAACATGTATCAATGATAGACTATGATCATTGAGCAGCATAGCCTGGAACACGAGTCTAGTGCATGCTACACAAGAATGTGGGTCACAGGTATAGTGGAGCCATAACAAAGCAGATTGCTTCATGTAATGTGAATATTCTTTTAAAGTTAATAGTTTTTTGGTTAATAGGAAAGAAATGACAGTTGTCTCTAGGTGATTCTATGGTGTTTAGGTTAGTATTAAAAAGATATAAATCCAGGAATTAAGATGTTGTTGTTCTTTGTGCATTCATTCATCTAGCATGCCTTTATTTATAACCATTGTTTTAAAGTTTTTTTTTTAATGAGATCTGGTTTTATATTTATATTTTCTTTTCTTTTTTCTTATACCTTTTTATGCATTTTAAAGTTTTAACGTCTACTGCAATACCTCACATCCGTCTTTTTAAGAGAAAAATACCAATTTTGAAGATTTTTATTTCCTGATTTTACTTTTCAAGAGACCAGCCCCGTTTCCAAATTCCCAGCAAAGAGATCTGATTGCCCGGAGTAAATTTGATTAAAAAAACTGTGACCAGGAAGACAGGGTCACACAATACAAATATGAGAGTTTGAGCTTATTTCAGTAGATGGGAAAACAGTTAAGGGAATAATTTGTGGTCTGGGTGAATATATAAAGATATTCACTACCAAAAATGTGTGTATAATCATTAGCTTAGAAAGATATATGTAATGTATTATTTAGTTTAAAAAATAGATTATAGACCAGGTGCAGTGGCTCATGCTTGTTAGCCCAGTACTTTGGGAGGCCGAGGAGGGTGGATTGCTTGAGCCCAAGAGTTCAAGACCAGCCTGTGCAACACAATAAGACCCTGTCTCATCTAAAAAAAAGTGAATTATAAAACTTCATGTATAGAAAATATATTAACATATAATAAATATTATTTTTGTGTTTACATAAGTTAATAAAAATTTTCAAGAAAACCCTATATGTATAATAGGATCTCATTTTAATAAAAATGTATCTATAACTACATATGTACATTTAAAAATCTGGAAATATATAGGTATACCAGAATGGTAGTAGTGGTTGTTTCTGTATGGTAGATGAAAGAGATGGGGTTTCTCCATGTTGCTCAGGCTGGTCTTGAACCCCCAACCTCAGGTGATGTGCCTGCCTCGGACTGCCAAAGTGTTGGGATTACAGGCGTGTGCCACTGCGCCCAGCCTTTTTTCTTTATACCTTTAGTTTGAATTTTATGTGTGTATGAGCATCCGCATTTACTTTTACAAACTTTTATCCTTTTTTTTTTTTTTTTTCAAGATGGGGTTTCACCATGTTGGCCAGGCTGGTCTTGAACGCCTGACCTCAAGTGATCCACCCACCTCGGCCTCCCAAAGTGCTAGGATTACAGGCATGAGCCACCACGCCTGGCCTAAAAGTTTTATTCTAAAAGCCTTCAAGCATATACAAAAGTAAAGAGAATACTAAGCATAATGAACTTAAGTACCTGTTAGCCAGCTTATTAAAACTCGGTCAGTCTTGTTTCACTGTTACCTCCCTTTTCTTTTACTGTCTAAATATTTTACAATAAATGTATTTTATTTTATAATTAAAAATAAAATTAAAATCTTATGCTTTTTAAAATAAAAAAATAATGTTTGGAAAATGTAGCTAACAATTTGAGAAAAAATAGAATTAAATTTATACTTTATGTTTGTGCCAAAATGAATTTCAGATGCATTAAAGATTCAAATATAAAAATAATGAAACAATGGATAGTAGAAGAAAATATAGGCAAACTTATTTGTAACACAAGGTTGGTAGGTTAAATAAAATGCAGCAACAAAAACTGTTATACTTATAAACCACCATATACAAAATTGAAAGATAATCAAAAAAAAAAAAGAAAGAAAATTCCATTGGTTGAAAATAATGCAGTAAGCAAAAGACATATACCTATAGAGATAAATGGGGAAAGGATATGAGCAGGCAAGTCCCCAAAGAAGAAATAAAAATAGCCATTAGGGCCAGAGCTGGTGGCTCACGCCTGTAATGTCAACCCTTTGGGAGGCCGAGGTGGGCAGATCACCTGAGGTTGGGAATTGAAGACCAGCCTGACCAACATGGAGAATCCCCATCTCTACTAAAATACAAAATTAGCCGGGTGTGGTGGTGCATGCTGTAATCCCAGCTACTCAGGAGGCTGAGGCTGGAGAATCGCTTGAACCTGGGAGGTGGAGGTTGCAGTGAGCCAAGATTGTGCCACTGCACTCAACCTGGGCAACAGGAACAAAACTCTGTCTCAAAAAAAAAAAAAAAAAAAAAAAAAGGCCATTACATATATGGAAAAATTGTTCTTACAAGTAATTGAAAACACACAAAGTATTAATGATAGATGATTTTTCTTTTAAGAAATTGACAGAGAAGATATGGGAAAATTGCTACTGTCATCAACTATTGGAAATGCAAACTGACAGAACCTTTCTTGTGGATAACTGACAATTGATATGAAAAAATTGGGGATACTTTCGTATATAATTATAGCTCTAGGAATTTATCGTAACTGTGTATAAAGATGTAGCTAAAAATGGGTTTATCATGATATCGTTTATAATAGTGAAAAATAAAAAACAACCAGAGTCCCTCAAAATAGAGGCTTGCTGTAATAATTTTTAAGATTTTGGTGTGTCTGCACAATGGCATATTATGTAATATTTAAAAGCAGTGTAGAGTAATACACACATGTAAAACTATATTTGACATATTTTTTTTTTTAAGATGGAGTTTCACCATGATGGCCAGGCTGGTCTTGAACTCCTGACCTCAGGTGATCCACCCCCCTAGGCCTCCTAAAGTGCTGGGATTACAGGCGTAAGCCACCGTGCCCAGCGTATATTTGACATATTAAGTCAATCTCAATAAATAAAATCCTAAACAACTGGTTGTCCGCTAAAATGTTTAGGGTGTTGAGATTATGGCTGCTATATGTTTATTTACTTGGCTTCTGTTAGCTTACTTTTCTAAGCATGTATTTTGTAATAAGACAAGAAAGCTATTTTATTGATTGGTTTTAAGCAATAACTTGTAATATATGCTTTAGTTCTAGCTAGTGATGCTCTGTCTTTACAGATTTACTGACATGTTTTATAATTTTCCACCAAAAAAAAAAAAAAAAACTCCAGTGAAAGAAACTAAGGAGGTGAGTAGGTGTAGTAAATAAGAATTATGGCCTGAAGTAAGTGGAAAACTAAAAAGACAGCTGATGTTATCAGAAAAATTAGTGCTAAGAAACCCTCTTTTGTTTTATTATAATTTTAAAATTGAATTTACTAATACAGAATATGATTATCAGGCAAGGTCTGTGTTACTGTGGCTTTAAAAATTAGAATTGTTACTGAGAGTTAAAAATAGGTGCTGTTGTGTCTAAATGCTTTTTGTTCTAGAAAAGTTATCTAACGGCCAGGTGCGGTGGCTCATGACTATAATCCCAGCACTTTGGGAGGCTGAGGCGGGTGGATCACAAGGTCAAGAGATCGAGACCATCGTGGTCAACATGGTGAAACCCCGTCTCTACTAAAAATACAAAAAATTAGCTGGGCATGGTGATGAGCGCCTGTAGTCCCAGCTACTCAGGAGGCTGAGGCAGGAGAATTGTTTGAACCCAGGAGACGGAGGTGGCGGTGAGCCAAGATCGCGACATTGCACTCCAGCCTGGGTAACAAGAGCGAAACTCCGTCTCAAAAAAAAAAAAAAAAAAGAAAAGTTATCTAAGTAATATAACTAAGGTATTGAAATATGAGTGAAATATTAGACTTGAGTTCATTTCAGTGTCCTTTCTTTAATAAAACAAAACTTTACCTATAGAAACATACATGAGAATTTGCTACTCTGTAAAGCAATTGGTTATGATAAATGATGACCGTTCAGGAGGGCAAGGAATCTTCAGAAAATATTTTATTCAAATTATCTTTAGCGGCCAGGCATGGTGGCTCATGCTTGTAATTCCAGCACTTTGGGAGGCCAAGTTGGGCAGATCAAAAACCCCATCTCTACCAAAAATACAAAAATTAGCCGGGAGTGGTGGCATGTGCCTGAAATACCAGCTACTCAGGAGGCTGAGCCAGGAGAATCGCTTGAACCTGGGAGGTGGGGGTTGCAGTGAGCCAAGATTGCGCCACTGCACTCTTGGGTGACAGAGCGAGACTCCATCTCAAAAAAAAAAAAAAAGTCTCTATCATCCTTATATTGTCTTAATGCACCATTCATATTTTGTCTTTTTCTACCCAAATTCATTGGTGATAAAAGATTATTTAGTATTCAACTGACTTAATCAGATCAATCTGTTTAATCTGATACTAAGCCAAGACTTTCTCTTTTTTGGTGACTTTTGTTTTTATTGTTTTTGTTTAAGGTTATATTTGGGAATTTAAATATCTTTTTGTTCAGCGCAATTACGCACTAGAAAACCTAGAATTGCATACAACACCTTGGTCATCCTGTGAGTGCTTGTTTGATGATGATAAAAGGGCAATTACATTTAAAGCAAAATTTCAAAAAAGTGCACCTTCCTTTGTGAAGATAGCAGACTTAGCAACCCACCTAGAGGATAAGTGTTCAGGTAAGATCTTTATATACATAAATTTTGTTATTTTTATTTCTTTTGAGATAGAGTCTTGCTTTGTCACCCAGGCTGGAATCCAGTGGTGTGAACACAGCTCACTGCAGCCTCTACCTCCCAGGTTTAAGTGATTCTCCCACCTCAGCTTTTCCAGTAGCTGGGGAGGGAAGAGAAGGCTAGTGCATACTATCAGTGCATGCCACACACCCAGCTACTTTTTTTTTTTTTTTTGGTAGAGTCAGAGTCTCCCTATGTTGCAGAGTCTGATCTCAAACTCCTGGACTCAAGTGATCCTCTTGCCTTGGCCTTCCAAAGTGCTGGGATTACAGGCATGAGCCAGCACACCCAGGCCACTGTTAGTTTTAATATAAGCAAAAGTAAAAATGTATATAATTCTATAAAAAAGTAAAATATAAATATTTGCAAATAACTAGAGTTTTAGGAACTGTGTGCCAGGAACCAGGGACATATATCACAAATGGGAGTGTAAATTCAGTTCCTTACATTATCTTGGCCAAATGCCAGATTAAAATTTTACTAGTTGGGTTAATTCACATATGTATGTATATATGTTTTCCAATATATGATTACAGGTTAGCATTGTTATATCATAAAACTATGCTAAGGAGAATACAGGTAGAAAACAAAGCACCTCTCAAAAAACCCAACCTTTAATTGAATACAGATTTCATTCTCAGAGAAGAACTCCTTATTCCTAGTTCTACACTGAAACATTTACTATACTAGCAGATAATTTAAATTAATAATATCTCTGGAAGATAAACACAGATGATGATAGAGAATTTATAAGCTTTTATACTATAAATTTTCATACCACTTTCAAAAATGGGAGTTGCTTATGGCCATAAAAGACTCTGGATTTATACTAACTGGTAAAATCTTGGGTAACGTTATAGCATCATGTAAGTTCCCAGGCTAGTTTCATATTTATGTGCCCATCCAGTGCTCTGCTCCTCAAACTCCACAGACATATAGAGGTGGTCACCACAGGAAGGAATGCCAGACATAGTTGAGGGGCTACGTTACTTTGCAGAGATGTTTAGTTTGGCGCCATGGAGAAGTCAACTTTGTTATTTACTGCTTATACAAAACAGTTACCTGCTGGGATTGAAGTTCTAGAATTAGGTTTAGAAATAACATCATGGACAACAACAAAATAGGTGGCCATCACGCTGATGATGAAAGGTTCAGAGGATATATCCCCATTTGTTTGAGGATGCGTCCAGGAATTGTGTGTGTTCTTGGAAATCCTGGAGGTGTGCTCCTCATTGGGAAGCCATGCCAAAACTGTGCTGTTACAACCAGTCCTTCAGAGGCTTTGTTCACAGAGGCCCATTTAGCCTTTTTCATTCTCTTTATGTTCAGCTATAAGGGCTGAATTCATAGTTTCTGTCGTAGTGTATGTGTTTTTAAGGCAAAAATGGAGAGAGAATATGAAAATACAAGGAGCTTTTTCCTAACCTATTTTATAGTTAAATAAAAGGAGAAAGATCAGCATGGGAGCATTTCCTAGGAGGGTCTGCTTGCTCAACAGAGGGGGATGAAGCTAGGCCTGAGTCCTCATAAAGAGATGATGATGCTTACCCAGTGCCTCATCTTACCGCCAGCAGAATTCCAGTGCTCAGTGGGAGTGACCCCCTTGAAAGCAGAGTCTATGTTCAGCATGATCTTTTAGTTCTTTTCAAGAGGTGTGTAAATTTACAAAATGATAGGATTATGTGAACATTCTTTGAGAATTATTGAATTATTAAGAATTTTTGAGGCTGGGTGGGATGGCTCACGCCTGTAATTCCAGCACTTTTGGAGGCTGAGGTGGGTGGATCATTTGAGGTCAGGAGTTTGAGACCCTGGCCAATGTGGTGAAACCCTGTCTCTATTAGCCGGGTGTGATGGCGGGTGCCTGTAGTCACAGCTACTTGGGAGGCTGAGGCAGGAAAATCGCTTGAACCCAGGAGGTGGAAATTGCAGTGAGCCGAGACTGTGCCACTGCATTCTAGACAGGATGACACAGTGAGACTGTCTCCAAAAAAAAAAAAAAAAATACTTTTTGAGTGGAGGGAAGAGAGCAAAGGTTGAAAAACTAACTGTTGGGTACTTGGCTTACTACAGGAGACTCTACTTGGGTGACGATATACCCATGTAACAAACCTGCACATGTACCCCCTGAATCTAAAGTAAAAATTGAATTTTTTTTAAAAAATAATTTTTTAGGCCAGACACATTGGCTCAAGCCTGTAATCCCAGCACTCTGGAAGGCCAAGAAGAGTGGATGGCTTGAGCTCGTGAGTTGGAGTTCAGCCTGGGCAACATGGCAAATCCCTATCACTACAAAAAATATAAAAATTAGACAGGTTGTGGTGGCTTGTGCCTGTAGTCCAACTCAGGAACCTGAAGTGGGAGGATCACTTGAGCCCAGGGAGGTTGAGGCTGCAGTCAAGATTGCACCACTGCACTCCAGCCTGGATGACAGAGTGAGACACTGTATCAAAACAAAAAAAAAAAAACAAAATTAATTTTTTGGTGATTCAACATGTCTTTGGAAAGACGTGGTATTGAATCTTCTACAGTTTGTTACATATTCAATCGCTACCCACTCCCGCTAACTCATGTAGGGATATGTGATACATATGTGATGATGATACCATCTTTGGGCATTGAAAGACTAAAGCAAATGGAAGAAGTTAAGAACAGGAGACTCATTATTAACTGGACTCTGAAAGAGATAACCAGAAAACAATTGGAGACCAGAGTGATTAGTTCTTGACCTGGAGTGTTCTTACTTCTAAGAGGATGATGAAGAAGAACAAATTTGAAGGCTTAATGCTTAAAGAAGCCTTTAAACTGACTATGGAGAGAAAGGGAGAATAGTGCTCAGAAAGACTTATAGACGTCACCAGTACACAGTAAGACAAAAGTAAATTAGGAAAAAATAATGTCTGGGAGAAATAATGTTCAGTATTTCTTTACCTGTGAGTGGATGAGCCATCAGTAGTGAATGAATATGCTTGAGGTTTCTCATGAGTCACCTGAGAAATGATAATAAATGAGAACTTTCAGTGCTCTTGCGGCTATAAACCACACCCAGAGTATATAGATGATGATGAGTGGGAAGTTGGAAAAAAGTTTAAAAGAGGACAAGCTATTGATATTTTTAGGTAGAGAGAAGAAGAAAAACGCACCTTCCATTTGGCTTTTGACTATGATCAATTAAAAAGACAGAAGACAGGATAAGGAGAGAGGCCATGTTAGCTAGTTTCAAGTATTCAAAGAGATTTTTTCTAAAGGAGTTATTGAACTTATTTTGCAAGATTCCAGAGGATGGGGAGGAAGGAAACACCCACATGTTCAGCCAAATTAGCCAAGTAAAGCTGCTTTCAGCTGCAGCCAGACCCCTCTGCCGCTAGTTTCTAGGAAAATAGTTAAGAAGACCAAGAACAAGACCTCAGTCTATCCTTTTACTATAGGTGACTGTAAATCAACTATAAAACTAGCTGTGTTTGTGAATTAAAGTTATAATTTTGGCCCAATAATTTAAAATGTATCTGTTTGTCTTTTATAGGAGTGGTTCTAATTAAAGCCCAGATTTCAGAGCTGGCATTTCCTATTACAGCAGCTCAGAAGATAGCTCTAAATGCTCACAGTTCTCTGAAGAGTATTTTCTCTTCTCTTCCCAACATCGTGTATACCGGCTGTGCAAAATGTGGATTGGAACTAGAAACAGATGAGAACAGGATCTACAAACAATGTTTTAGCTGCTTGCCATTTACTATGAAGAAAATATACTATAGGTAAGGCAACTAAGCAAGCCAATTTGATGGAAAATAATGATTATAGTTCTGTAAACCCTTACTTTCTAAAAATGATTAACTAGAACTAGTCGAAGAGAATAAAATTTTCCCCATGTGATAGATAGCTATTTATGGAAACAAAAATTTCCCAGGAAGCGTTACAGGAATTTCTTAAAGCAGTAATCTGGAGATTTTATTGTCTTTAAACAGCTGTACTGAAGAAACATTTTCCATAGTTTACTTTTTAACCAAGATCTAAATGGCTCATAAATAACTCATTTTCCCACCTTAACATATAATTAGAATTTAAAGGCTAAAAGTATCATATGATCTCACCCCTGAGTTGTTGTGGAAGCTAGTAAGACATTTAACCTGTTTTCCCACCTTTACCTTAGAAATTAAAGATAGCAAATAAATGTTGTATAGTAAAACTGCTAACCAGCTCAGTGAAAAACACATTGTTTTTTGAATAATAGGTAGTCAGAAGCTCAGATATTTTTCTTTTTACCTTACAAATTACATGTGTTTACAAAATAGTACTCAGCATTTTCTGCTCCTTCCGATTATTTCTAAATACCACACTATCTAAAAACTAAATGCAGGTATATTCCACACATTATCATGACATACTTCAAGAAAAGTTATAGAAGCTTAATTTGTAAACCTTATTTCCCTTTACAGATATTATATTTGTTATAAATAAGTGAATGAATTTTGCTATTACTGTGAAAGCTGCTTTTGTGGAAAAGAAAATTGAATTCAGATGCATGGTAGGCTGGGTGTGGTGGCTCACGCCTGTAATCCCAGCATTTTGGGAGGCCGGGTGAGCGGACTGCTTGAACCCAGGGGTTTAAGACCAACCTGGGAAACATAGGAAAACCCCATCTCTACCCAAAAGAAAAAAAAAAAAAAAAAAAAGCTGGGCATGGTGACATAGGCCTATAATCCCAGTTACTTGGGAGGCTGAGGCAGGAGGATAATTTGAGCCCAGGAGATCGATGTTACAGTGAGCGATGTTTGTACCACTGCACTCCAGCCTGGGCAACACAGTGAGACCTCCCTCAAAATCAAAACAAAAAATGCATGATATGTAACAAACAACGTTGATTTATTAATAGTTGAGTCCCTTCAGAAGTATGTAGAGGTAACTTATTTATATCATTCCAAATGTTTCTATTCAATATAAGCATTTATTGGACGCAAATGTTGCTCAATACTATTCCTTATGGGTAGGAGGGCCTTTGAATCTTTACTTTACAAAACAACTGTTCAAGAGAAGGACTTCACAGATCAGTATCACCTGATTATGGCATAACTAGTGTGAGGTATGTAAGATCTCTTCCTAAACTATACCACATTAAAGATGTAGTGCTAGTTTGTTGTCTTGCTAGAATGTTGATTGGTCATGTTAAGGCAAGAATTATTATTTTTTATTTATTTAAAAGCCTTTAAATTGTTAGGTTTAGATTCCAGATTATGTGGCTTCCTTGAAAAGAAAATATTGAAATTAACAAACTCCCTTCAAAAACCAAGTATGTGACTCCAAAGTCATCTACATAAATCAGTCAGCAAACTGAATAAGAGAAAACTCTCATTGATTATTTTTCTAAGGCTCAAATATTTATTAGGAATCCATATATGTTCATATATCACATATTTACTGTGGCTGTCACACTGGTTGATCTAAGTAGACTTATTGTGCCCAAGAAGCTTGGTAGTCTATTTAAGAAACACTTAATGAACATTCGTGTGGCTTAACAGTCCCAAACTGTGAGTGAGTTGATCATATTTTACATTGGTTGTAACTTGGAGCTGATTTTCCAATGGAAGCAACATTAGATACTGCATTGGAGTCTCATACGAGGCCACAGACATTTGTTAAATGAACATGTAGATAGCATAGTTCCTGTTCTTAAAGCTATCCTAGAACTCAAATACCATTTTTTACAATGTTTCTACAGGATATTGAAATTTACATTTTTGGAACACCAGAAATACATTTATTTTTCTGTTTTAGAAGCAAAAAAAAAAAAAAAACAAAACAAAACCCAGCAGGTCAAACCACAGTTAAGGCTCCTTTTTAGGCAGCACTAGGAAATGTTTGGATCTCTCAAGTGGTTGTAGTCAAGGTGTAGGCTGGGACTGCAGTCATTTGAAGACTTGACTGGGATTGAAGGATTCATTTCCAAAGTGGCTCATTCATATGGCTAGCAAGTTGAGTTCCTCTTCACTTGGGTGTCTCCACAGGCTGCCTGAATGTTCTCACAAAGTGGCAGCTTATTTCCCCAGAGCAGGAAAGGCAAGAAAGAGAGTTCTAGGTGGAAGCCAACCTTTTTGTTATCTAGCCTCAGAAGTCACGTGGCTTTACTTCCACCAAATTTTCTTCATCAGACGTGAGTTTAGCTGCACATTGGAGAGTAGATTAAAACGAAGCTAGTGCAGAGAAGAGGTAAGAGGCTGTTGCCTTATTTTGGAGGAGAGATGATGGTGGCTTGACTAGAGAGGAAGTGGTGGGAATGGAAAGGAGTGAACAGATTTGAGAATGGTTGGAAAATAGTGTTGGTAAGATGTAGTGATAGAGTGGTAGGTAAAGAGGGAGCCACAGGTACATTACAGATTACTGACAATTGGGTGAACAATAAGATTATTTATTACAACAAGTAACCTAATCCTATTGAGCTTGAGTTGCTGAGATATAACAAGTTGGAAAGTGATTAGATGTACAGAAATGCAATTTGCAAGAGAAGTCTGGGCTAGGTTTATAGTTATTTGTGGCGATTGAACTCTTCCTTGGTTTCTGCACCCTGTTTTGTTTTTCTTTCTTAATCTTCAGTTATTACCTCTCCTAATGGATTATTCTTACCAGCCTATAAACACACTCCCAATAGTTCTTATATTAAAAACTAAAATCATCCGCTAACATTACATTACCCTCATATCCCTTCATTTTTTGATTCTGTTTTTTTTTTTGAGACAGAGTCTCGCTTCGTCACCAGGTGCCAGGCTGGAGTACAGTGGCATAATCTCGGCTTACTGCAACCTCCGCCTCCCGGGTTCAAGCAATTCTCCTGCCTCAGCCTCCCGAGTAGCTGGGACTACAGGCTTGCCCCACTACGCCCAGCTAATTTTTGTATTTTTAGTAGAGACGGGGTTTCACCATGTTGGCCAGTATGGTCTCAATCTCTTCACCTCATGATCCGTTGGTTCTGTTTTATACCCAGCCAAACTTTGTTGAAGAGTTGTAAATATATTCTCTCTCCCCTTTTATGTTTCCAGGTTGACTTCAGTTATTCCATTCTACGCCCACCATGCTGCAGAAGCTGCTTTTGTTGAAGTTACTGACACATTTGATGTTGCCTGAGGCATGGATACTTCTTTCCCTGCTCAGACTGGCTCTGAGTTATATTCAGCATGCCAGGCCACTTCCTCCTTCTTGAAACAACCTCCTCCTGGCTTTACATATACATATATATATATATACACATATATATATATACACATACATATATATACACACACATATGTGTGTGTGTATATATATGTATGTGTATATATATGTGTGTGTGTGTGTGTGTGTATATATATACATATATATATATATATATTTTTTTTTTTTTTTTTTTTTTTTAAAGATGGGGTTTCACCATGATGGCCAGTTGGTCTTGAACTCCTGACCTCGGGTGATCCACCCACCTCGGCCTCCCAAAGTGCTAGGATTACAGGCGTGAGCCACCGCGCCCGGCCTCCTCCTGGCTTTTTAACCTGTCTCTCAGGCCTGTCCTTCTCAACCTCTTCTACCCCCTCTTTAAATGCTGGGTCAATCCTGAGTCCTCGTCTTAGTCCTTCCTCTTACTCTTTCTGTACATTCTGCCTGGATGATCACAGCTGTTTCCATGGTTGTACTTACGTCTTCACCCTGGTTTTCTCCTCCAGGCATTATATTCTTTGCTAATTTTATATTTTTAGTAGAGACGGGAGTTTTTCCGTGGCGTTTCTCTGGGTTGGTCAGGCTGGTCTCGAACACCCACCTCAGGTGATCCGCCTGCCTTGGCCTCCCGAAGTACTGAGATTACAGGTGTGAGCCACCACGTCCAGCCACTCGGGCTTTATCTAAGTCACTACTGCCTCTTGTGAAAACCAGCACACCAGCAGTCTCTTGGTGGGGCTCCTCCTGAGCCTCCTATCCTTCATTCTCCACCCACGGGCAGTATGATTACCCCTTGCTTCATCCATTACTCATCTCCTTACACTTATTGCCTCTGCAGTCTCATGTGCTGCCACTCTCCATCACCCGGCGCTCCAACCACATGGCCTTCTTTCAGTTCTTCAGACATTTTGATTTTTATCCTTAGGATGTTCTCAAATTTCTTCCCTCTGTCTGACTCCACAAGGCTGGTTTCTTCATGTCTTAGATTAAATGCTGCTTTATCAGAGAAGCCTTTCCTAGCCACTCTCCTTTACTTTCTGTTATAGTAGCCTGGGTGTGCTTATTATAATCTGTAGTTGCGCCGGGCGCAGTGATGTGTGCTTGTAGTCCCAGCTACTTAGGAGGCTGAGGTGAGAGGATCGCTTGAGCCCAGGAGTGCTGGGCTGTAGTGCACTATGCCAGTCAGGTGTCTGCACTAAGTTTGGCATCAATATGGTGACCTCCCGGGAGTTGGGGACCACAGGTTGCCTAAGGAGGGGTGAACCGGCCCAGGTCGGAAATGGAGCAGGTCAAAACTCCTGTGCTGATCAGTAGTGGGATTGCGCCTGTGAATAGCCACTGCACTCCAGCCTGGGCAACATAGCAAGACCCCGTCTCCAAAAAAAAATAAAAAAAAAATATATATATATATGTATATAATTTGTAGTTGCATACTGTCTTTTCCAAAAAGCATTTTTACTGAAGTAAAATTCATATACCATCAAATTAATCTTCTGAAATATACAATTCAATGGCTTTAGTATATTCCCAGGGCTCTGTAGCTGTCACCACAACCAGTTAGAACATTTTCATCACCCAGGCCTGTACAGAGCCTCATACTCATTAGCAATTGCTCTCCATTCCCTATACCCTTCAACCAATGGCAACTATGAATCTGTTTTCTGTCTCTATAGATTTGCCTGTTCTAGATATTTTACGTAAATGTTATATAACGTGATATTTTGTGACTGGCTTCACTTAGCATGATGTTTTCAAGGTCCATCCATGTTGTAGCATGTATCAGTACTTCTTTTCGTTGCAAAATAATATTGCATTGTATGCATATACTACATTTTATTTATCCATTCATCAGTTGATGGATAATTGGGTTTTTCCTACTCTTTGGCTTTATGAATGATGCTCCTGTCAACATTTGTGTATAAGTTTTTGTGTGGATATGTGTGTTCATTTCTCTTGGGTATATATCTAAGAGTGGTGGAATTGCTGGGTTATATGGTAACTGTCTGTTTAACCTTTTGAGGAACTGCCAGACTGTTTTCCAAAATTGCTGCACAATTTTACATTCTCACCAGCAATCTGAGGGTTATAATTTCTCCATATCCTTGCCAGTATGTCTTATTCTATTTTTCTTTTTGTTGCATGTGCTTTTGGGTCATATCTAAGAAAGGTGTCATTTCTAAGCCAAGGTTGTGGAGATTTGCTCCCATGTTTTCTTCTAAGAGTTTAGTAGCTTTAGCTCTTACATTTAGGTTTATTTTCTATTTTGAGTTAAGTTTTGTGTATGGGATAAGGAAGGGGTCTAATTTTATTCTTTTGCATGTGGCTATCTAGTTGTCCCAGCATGAATTTTTGAAAAGACTGTTCCATTCCTGTTTATTTATCTTGGCACCACTGTTAAAAAGCTTATGTTCTTTCTTTTTCCTTTTCTTTTTTATAGAGATGAGGTCTCACTATGTTGCCAAGGCTTGTCTCAAACTCCTGGCTTCAAGCAGCCCTCCTCACCTTGGCATCCCAAAGGACTGGGATTCCAGGCATGAGCCACCGCGCTTGCTTATTTTCTTCCTATTTCACTGCAGTTTTATGTTCCTTGAATGAAGGAACCAGATTTGTCTTGTTCACTAGTAAATACCCAGAGCTTACCACACTCCATGATAGATGTTCAGTTTGTATTTGTTGAAATAAATAATGGATGGAGAGAGAGGCTGAGGAAAGAGTGTAGAGTGAAAAGAGGAAGGGACATAGAGTCATTGTGTGCATAAAGGGGGAAGCAGGTTTTTCGGGGGAAAATCAGTAGTTATGTTTTACCTCTGTTACACTAAATTTCCCTGCTACTGAGCCTATTTCTGAATTCTGTTCTCAATTTATTTTTAAAAAGTTAATGTAGTTCTGGCCGGGCATGGTGACTCACGGCTCTAATCCCAGCGCTTTGGGAGGCTGAGGCGGGCGGATCACCTGAGGTCAGGAGTTTGAGACCAGCCTAGCCAACATAGTGAAACTCTGTCTCTACTGAGAATACAAAAATTAGCTGGGCATTGTGGCAGGCACCTGTAATCCCAGCTACTCAGCGGGATGAGGCAGGAGAATCGCTTGAACCTGGGAGGCAGAGGTTGCAGTGAGCTGAGATTGCACCACTGTATTAGATTGCACCGCTCCATCTCAAAGAAAGAAAAGGAAAAAGAAAAAAAATTAATGTAGTTCTAAAATAGGTACCACATGCCATGGTTAAAATGCACACTACATAGGAGGTTACAAAACAATGAGCAAAAGTCTCCTTCACCATCCAACCCTCTCCCACCAGAGCTACTTCTATGCTGGGGAGAAGGTTTTTTGTATGTCCTGCCAGTGATTTCTTATGCTCATCCCAGCACATGTGTATTTTTTCTTTAGAAACATACAGAAAGAATATGTTCACATTGTTATTCCTTAGAATCTCTCCTGTTCCTTCTTCCCTAATAGCATTTGTAAATCTTCTTCACTCTTTTTATCAGCCACATAGCATTAAGATGTAGGATGCACTGAAAATGGTTAATCCAGTTCCCTGTTCATTGATATGCAAAGAATCCAGCGGGAAAAAAAATAACTTGAAATTGTGATTGTGAAATATGTGATGTTTATTATTTTTATTTCTAAAAAAATTTTTTAAACAATTATATATATATGTGTGTATATATATATATATATATATATATATATTTTTTTTTTTTTTTTTTTGAGACAGAGTTTCACTCCATGGCCAGGCACCAGGCTGGAGTGCAGTGGTGCAATCTCAGCTCACTGCAACTTCTGCCTCCCAGATTCAAGCAATTCTTTTGCCTCAGCCTCCCGAGTTCCTGGGACTACAGGCAAGCGCCACTACGCCCAGCTAATTTTTGTATTTTCAGTAGAGACGCGGTTTCACCATGTTGACCAAGATGGTCTTGATCTCTTGACCTCATGATCCGCCCACCTCGACCTCCCAAAGTGCTGGGATTATAGGCGTGAGCCACCGTGCCTGGCCTAGTTTAATATATTTTTATATTAGTATCTGAAATTTAAAAATGGATATAGAATACATGAAATGTATTACTTTATCATCTGAAATTCTTGGGGAAAATACCTTTTTTGTTTCTAGGATGTTACAGAACATCCTAGAGTTGTTTTAGGAATTGAAATTAATCCTGCATAAAAACCAAGTGCTTTTTGAAATTATTTTTCATTTAAGCATTTCTTTTATTTGAAAATCTTTTTGAAGACTGTGTGTTGTTTACTTTTTTGTAGGCCAGCCTTAATGACTGTAGTTGATGGAAGTCATGATGTTTGCATCCGTGTAGGATCACAGCTGATAGAGAAGATTCTTCTCAACATTTCTGCAGACTGCCTCAACAGAGTGATAGGTAATATATCAGTGTGCCATCAAGAGATCCTTTTATTCAGGAATATAAATGGTTTATCGGAACAGAAAGAGCACTGTACTTTAAGAGTTTTTCTGTCCATATAAAAGCAGAAGGATAATTTAGCTTCAGTGAAATATGAGCCTATGTAAGTTAAAAGGTTGATTTGCTTTACACCTGTTAGTACATGAATAGTGGGAGGCACCTAATTTCTTCTTAACCTGCATTTCCAATTGGTAAGCAAAAACTAGTTTACTTAACTCTAGTTTTATAAGAGTGGAGTAAGTGAATGTATGACATACTATATATGAAGATAGTTCACTGTCAGTGGAATGGATTTTCAGGATCTTCAGCCATGATATCTTAGTCATCAGTGGCTAAGAACAAAGCAAAGATAATCTGTTTGTCAGGTATTCAGACTCCATTCCTGTTCTCATTAGCCTCAGATCCTCTAACCTGATGAGCTAACCTGGTTCTATAATTGCTTTATCTTTTAATAATGGATTGTTTTTCTTGTTTTTTATTTTATTTGGAGGTGTCTAGTAATTTTTGCTTGAATGCTGAACATTGCACATATTAAATAGAACAGTACAAACTGAGGTAAATAGTATTTGTACCTGGACACAGGCATGCCTCTTCTGGTCCTTTACTGGAGGTGAGGGGTAAGCAGGATGGTCAGTCTTGTCATATGTTGAGTTGGATTCAGGTTGTGTTGTTTCTCTGGTTACCTTCAGGTCACGACTGGTTTCAGATTCTTCTAGTATTATCTTGTGCTTATGGTGGGAAGTGGTTCCCCAGGATTACTGCTCCACCATCAGCTTAGCCCTTCACTCTGCACCTGGGCCTCAGAGTTTCTCTCCATGTTCTTGCACCTCCCCAAGTTGCACGTGCTTTCTTTGGTTGCTATTTGGTGCATCCTAACCTTCTGGGAGGGAGCAGGATTGTTTCTTTTTGACTCTGGTCAGCCCCAATCTTATACAGGATCTTGTATATGGTGCTTTCTTGGTAGCCCTGTCCCTTATGTGGCAGTGTCAGCTGAGCTCTGCCTTGTGTCTTTGGTGGGTCTTCTGTGGTCCTGGCCCTGCTGCAGCAGTAGGAGACCACTAATGGTTTGACCCAGGGTGGTTTTCTAACCCTCCCCGAGGATGGAGGGATTTTTTTTTTCTTTTTTCTTTCCCCAGCTATATTGTTTCCTCACATGTACCCTGGAGCAACAGGATTTGGTGTCCTTCCTCCAGCAATTGAAGGTTTTTGTTCCTTAAAGGGGAGGCCAGATGGTGTCTTCTGTTTTGTAGTTGGAAGCTTCCTCTGATGTCTTGCCCTGCCCCCAGTTTGTGAACACCTGGTGGAGGTGAGAGATACCATGTGGAAGAGCCTGTGAGGATGCAGATGCAGGTGGCACTGGCAATACATTGACTTTTTGCAGTTAATTTATTATTAAAAATTAATCACATTCTTCTTTCCTGCCTGTATGGAGTACCTGTCTTCTTCCCAAGGCCTTCCCTAAGTGAACCTGTGATCCTGTTCCGTCTCCCTGGAGGCACGTGTCTCCTTATGTTTCAGTCTTTTTGGCTATTTTACAACCTTGGTTCTCATGTATATTCAAGAAAATGATGATTTTATATTTATTCAGCTTTTTCTAGTAACTGTTTGGGTGGGAGCCACACTCTTTCTAGTTTTCTACATCCTAATTAGAAGCCTCTCTTCTTTTTTTCCCTCCATTTTCTTTATTTTATTTTTATTCATTTGGCTATTTTCATTCCTTTTCTGAATGTTATTTATATATTTTCAGTGCTATCTCTTCTTTTTTGCATAAGGTAGTCTTTACCTCTTAGGGAAGCATTATTCTCATGTCACATATACTTCAGTGTTTTGTCCATTCTTGAGACAATTGAAGTTGTACTTCTTGGCATTAATTAGATTGTGATCATAAGTGAAAATGTCATTGTTATAAAGTAGTCATCAGACCATCTAGATTATTACTAATATTGGTTATTTTTTAGTTTATCACAGTGAAGATACAAAATTTAAAAGTTATTTATTGTAGAGAATTCTCATACCCCCCAAAATATGTCATTGGTCTTCCAGGACTCTGTAGCCCCCATCCAAGAAAGACTGTGGTACTTGTCAGGGAGTTAGTATGGTCTGAGCATGGTCGATGGTGCCCTGTCAGTCTGGTATTGAACAGCCTGCCAAATGTCTTGATTAGATTGTAGCAGGAGCGGCTGTGAGAAACAGAGCTCTCAAACACCGAATGGGAAGGAAGAGGTTTGTTATTACAGCCAGGAGCCAGGCAATTATTTGTCTAAACCCAGCTTGTCTAACAAAGGAAGGTTCTGCCTTTATATAGGCTTCCTCTCTAGATATTACACGTGAAAGAATCTCAGGTTTACAGCCTTAGAAATCACGAGTAAAAGGGTTTTGGGTTTACAGCTTTAGGAATCACATATGAAAGGGTTTCGGGTTTACAGTTTTAGGAATCACATGTGGAAAGGTTCTGGTCTCCGGATGGAGGAGTAGGGTGGGGGGTTTGATTTTGTTTAAGTAAAAACAGTGTCTTCTGGAGAGTTCCCCCAATACCAAGCCTGCCATCTACAGGAAGGTGATTCAGGAGGCACCAGTTGGCCAGCCTTTTCTTCTATTGAAGTGCCGTGTGGAATTCAAGTCAGGAGGTGATCCCAGATGTCTGGGTCTCCTTCCTCAAGATGTCCTAAAAAAGTGAGAGGAAGAGTATAAGACAAATGCAAAATGAAATGACACATTTACCTATACTTTTAGTATTTTTTTATTGTTGAGATTCAATATTTCTTAAAGGACCAATTCAAGATTCTTTTAGATAAAAAATAAATATATGCATAAATAACTGTGATAAGAACTGTGGATTGGATAAGAACACTCTTTTGATATACTGTACCATAATCATAACTACTGTCGGTCTGAATGGTGTGTTATCTGGACCTGTTTCTCGTGTCAGTGGAATCACATGGGGTCACTCTAGAGTGCCTCAATAGCTTGTAACTAGAAAAGAAAGGTGTAGGAAAAGCAGTTTACTTACTTACTTATTCATTGATTTAGAGACAGAGTCTCACTCTGTTGCTCAGGCTGGAGTGCGGTGGTGTGATCTCGGCTCACTGCAACCTTCACCTCCCGGGTTCAAGTGATTCTCCTGCCTTAGCCTCCGGAGTAGCTGGGATTACAGGCATGTGCCACCACTCCTGGTTAATTTTTGTATTTTTAGTAGAGATGAGGTCCTACTGTGTTGGCCAGGCATGTCTCGAACTCCTGACCTCAAGTGATCCAGCTGCCTCAGCCTCCCGAAGTGCTGGTATTATAGGTGTAAGCCACCGCTACTGGCCAGAAAGAGAAATTAAATGGGTTTGAGATTTGGAGAACCAAGAGAAACAATGAAACCCTTCAGTGTGTGCTCCTGTCAAGCTAGCAGCGATGTTGAGGGCTCTGTGTTTTCACCTTCTGCAGTTCCTTCCTCAGAGATCACCTATGGGATGGTGGCGGCAGACCTGTTCCACTCCTTGTTGGCAGTCAGCGCAGAACCTTGTATATTGAAGATTCAGAGCCTTTTCGTGTTAGATGAAAACAGCTATCCATTACAACAAGATTTCTCCCTCCTGGATTTTTATCCTGACATTGTAAAGCATGGAGCCAATGCCCTTCTCTGAGGCCAGAGGAAAAAATTGCAGGCATTTTAAGGAAGATGTGCTGAAATGATTTCTTTTGAAATAAATGAATGACAGGGCTTTTGCTTTGGATTTTTAAATAAATATATTTTACAAAGAGAATTGCACTAAATATATAAATTAAAACTTTTTTCTAAGAAAATCCTGTGAGATTTAAAAAGATTGTTTTTGTTTTTTGGTTTCTTCCTTTCTTCTGGAGAAATGATCTACCAGTTAAGGCAATATATGGCAGATCCCTGGGAATTAAAGGTTTGCCCATTTGTTTACTGTATTTAGCCCTGGTACGTTCCACGCGTTGTTCTAAGTACGGACAGAGAACCACACAGAAGACATTCCCTCAGAAACTGCCGCAGTGCTTTCGCTTATCCCCACCTAATAAACTGTCAATGTGAAATCATTTCCTTGATTATAACTATACATGATAATGAATTTGTTTATATAAACCTATGTTTAAACAAGTTCAAGACAAGCATGTCTTTAAGCAGCATTGAAAATGAAGGAAATGCGATCATGTTTCAATTCATTAAAGCGGGGAAGAGCATTCCGTTGTTAGTTCGTGTCTAGGATTTGAGTGCCTTATTGAATGTATTTACCAGCAAACATGTAGCAATCTGTTCTGTCATTGTGATTGTGGAAGAAGCTCATGTCAAATGGTAGTCACTAATGAAGTATGGAGTGGTACTTATTCTCTAATTTTAGAGTAGAATGGATTAGAGAATCTAGTAGAATGGATTAGAGATTTAGAGCTGAATGTTAATGGATTATCATATTGCCTGGAATAATTACATTTATAATGACATGAACAAGCTTCTTTTGCTCTGTGTATGTTTTTAAAAATTCCTTTGATTCACAGGTTGTTGTTGTTGTTGTTTTTTAACTTGGCTTTCCTAAGAATGAACCACAGGAGTCTGTGATTCTTTCAAAAATAATATGCAAAAATGCCTTTGTGGGAGCAACCACACACAAACGCATGTTTCTGTGGAGAAGGATCCGTAGCTTTCAACAAATCCTCAGAGGGTTCTGTGATGGGGAAAGGTAAGAACAAGGCTTTAAACTGATGATTTCTTTGTGGGCAAGGTAAGGGAATTAGAACAAATGGTTGCAAAGGTTTTATCTAGCAACTAGTAAGGTGGATAGAGAAAGAATTGACTCCATTTTGTATCTAGAGACTGGAATTCAAACAAAATCATTGCCTCTCTTTAATGATTCATCTAATGGGTGATGAAACTTGAGCCTGTAGTTGACACCTTCTAATCTGTGCTCTCTCAACTATTACCACACTAGGCAGAGATTTGGAATTCTGATGTAAAATCTGCCCAGTCAATATAGGCCAACCAAAAGGGCTGTTCTCTTAAGTGTGCCCTGCCTCACTTTGTTCTCAAGTGGGGACCTAATCCCTACCTCAACCAGGACATAATCCCCAGGAACAGATAGCTCTTCACATCCTATTGGGAAGAAATCTTTAAACCATTTCAAGTGAGGCAGCAGGTCACACCAACATCTCTTCACAGTTGTTGGTATGTATTTCATGAGTTAACACATATTTCCAGGAGCCCTTATTTAGGTTGGGAACTATTTCCTCCAGTCCTTAGGAAGCTGAGCTACCTGCAGAAGTTATGGGCATTTAATTGGGATCAGGATCAGCTCATTGCTCCTGCTGTGGTCTGAATGTGTCACCCCAAAATTCTTATGTTGAAACCTAATCTCTAATGTGATGGCATTCAGAAGTGGGGCACCTGGGAGGTGATTAGGTCATGAGGGCTCTGCCATTGTGAATGGGATCAGTGCCCTTACAAAAGAGGCCCGAGGGAGCTTCTTTGTCCCCTTCTGCCACATGAAGATACAGCCAGAAGGTGTCTTCTTTGAAGCAGAGATCAAACCCTCACCAGATGCTGAATATGCTGGCACCTTGGTTATTCCAGCCTTCAAACTGTGAAGAAGAAGTTTCTGTTACTTGTAAATTGCCCAGTCTGTTATTTTGTTACAGCAGTCAGAATGGACTAAGACACCTCCTATATGTGTATTCCTTACCTGAGATGACAAGTAAATGTCTTTCACCTACTCTGTATGTTTTCCTAAAACTTAGTGGGGTAGCCAAAGAGTGTCACCTATCCAGCAGTCCCATATCTGGCGGTCTCAGGGTGGGCGTTTTAGGAAGACTTCATTCTTCATCTCCTGATAGTTCAGCTTGCAGGGACAGCTCGCCTATTTTTGGAGAACCATTTGTACTTGTTAGTCACTTAATTGCCCCTAAGGTGTCCTTTTTCTAACAGCATTAGAGGCATTCACCTTTCTCCCCACTTAGTAAGGGGATATAAACACCCCAGGTAATACCACAATACATAAATGCTACGTAATTAGCTGCTGTTACATGGTGAGTGGCATATTTATTTGAGGATGGAAACTTCCCCAGCTTCTTATTTTGAAACTTTTCAGAGCAAAAGTTGAAAGAAGAATATAATGGGCACATTTATACCTTTCATCTACATTAACCAAATGTTACTGTTTTGGCACACTTGCTTTCTCTCTTGTGGCTTACTCTCCATCCTTTTCTTCAACAAAGCATTTGAAAGTAATTTGCAGACATCATGAAATGTAAATACTCAGTGTGTGTCTATTTCTTCAGAATAAGGACATTACCCTACATAATCACAACTGCAAATATGGCGGACTTTGTTATTTTCATTATCATAAATCATGTTCTATAATAATTTTCGTTCATCTTCACTTCAGTCAGTCTCCAACCATGATGACCAACCACTGTTCTGATTTCTGTCACTATAGAAACTTGGTTTTATCTGTTTTTGGACTTCGTGTAAATGAAATCATACAGTATATATTCCTTTGTGACTGGCTTTTTTACCTAAGAATTTTTCTTCAGGTTTAGTGAATCAGTAGTTTGTTGTTTTTAATTGTTGTGTAATTTATCAATGTGTGAATATATTATCCATTCTCCTGTTGAAGGTCATTTGGGTTATTTCCAGTTTTGGGCAATTATGAATAAAGCTGCTAAAAACATTTTTAAAACAAGTCTTGTGGACGTACGTTTTCGTTGGGGCAGGGATTTAAATAGCTGGGATTGAGATTGTTGGTTTATTGGATAGGTATATATTTAACTTTAGAAGAATCTGCCAAACAGTGCTCCAAAGTTGTGCAATTTTACACTCTCCCCAGCCAAAACTGAGACTTCCAGTTCTACTTTCTTGCCAACATTTGAGGTGTCAGTCATTTTCACTGTAGCTATTCTAGAGCCGATGAAGTGGAATCTCCTGGTTTTAGTTTCTGTTTTGCTAATGACTAATGATGTGCAACTTTTCATGTGCTCATTGGCCATTTGTATACCTTCACTTGTGAAGTGTCTCTCGAGTCATTTGCACATTTATTTTATTGGGTTGTTTGCCTTTTTACTGATTAGACATATCCTAGATAAAAGATATATGTATTGATACTTTGAAGTGTTTTGTTCAGCATTAAAAATACTGGCTATATGATTTGAGAATAAAAATAAGTATGTAATTGTAATGGAAAGTCTTAATAAATTAAAATGTCACTATTTTGAATGACTAGAATATATACTAAGAAAAATAATCCCAGGAAGTCAACCAAAAATATGCTAGTAACACATTAATTACACATAACTTAAATTTATAAAATTATATTACCATCTAACAGTAATATACAGTTCTAAATAAAAATAATCATGCTCACAGATAAAACCAGAAACTTTAAGACCTTAATTTATTTAAAGCAAATAATTTAAATATCACCAGGGAAATAAAAGGAGATAAGAATTAGTGGAACACTCTACTGTGCTCCTGCTGTTTGGAAAGATGTAATATACAGAGTTAATCCAGTAATAACCAAAGTCCCTGAAGGATGGCATATATAAGTTGATAAGTTGATTTAAAAATTAATTGAGATGATTAAACAGAATTGTAACTATTCCAATAACCATTGAATTATGCATTTCAAATGGATGAATGCTACATGTGAATTACGTCTCAATAAAACAATTACTAAATCATATGATATGTGAATTATATCTCAATAAAATGATTATAAAAATAGAATAAACAAGGAAATATTTTTTAAGTTAAAGCAAAAAAAACAAGCCAAACAAAAATATTTTAAAAATACGATTTTGGTGTTTACAGCGCATTGGGTGAAAAATCTTACTAGGAAACAGTATGTAAAATATTTCATTTTTAGAAAACCATACAGTAAATCAATGGAGAGTGGCAAGAAAACTTTAACACTGTTTATCTCAAGGAGCTACAACTACAGTACATATTTTTCTTAATAATGAAATGTGGAAAGTTTCTGAGAACAGAAATAAGACAAAGATATCCACTATCATCACTTGTACTTAATATTTTTCTGGTATTCCTAATGAGTAATAAGGCAAAAAAATTGAAATAAAAATATTAAGATTGGAACGAAGATCAAAACTATGTATACTGACAACTCAAAAGCATCCAGAGATAAGTTATTAGAATTAGTGACTTTGGCATGACTGCTGAATAAATGGCCAAAATAGCAAAACCAATTTTATTTCTGTATACCAGCAAGAGTTAGAAAATAAAAAAATTTAAAACAATACCAATTATGGTAGCATAAAAATTCAAATGTCTGGGGAAAAATTTAATGAAAGATGCCCATGACACTTTAAACGTTATTTAGGGAAATGAAAGAAGAGGTAAATAAATGGAAGTATATACCATGTGAACTGATTAGATGACCCAGTATTTTAAAGATGTCAATTCTCTCCTGAATTGGCTTATAAACTCAATGCGGTCCCAGTCAAAATCACAATAGGCTTCTTTTTAGGGGAGTGAGAGGGACTTAGCAAGCTGATGTCTAAAATTTATATGGAAATGCAAAGTGCCTAAATAACTAAGATGCTCTTGAAGAAGTAGAATCAGATTGAGGACTTACTCAACTAGATATTAGCTTATGATAAATTAGTAATTAGGATGTGGAGGTGTTAGTCCAAAGGTAAGCAAATTGACCAACTTAACAGAAGGAGCCCAGAAAGAGACCCAAACATATATGGATCCTTGATTTATTACCTAGCAGGTGCAGCAGACCAGTGGGTAAAAAAGAGCCTTTTCAATACATGATGCTGGGATAACTGGATACCTTTATGAAAAAAAAAACTTGAACTCTATGTCATAACATACAAACATGGGTATCAAGTAGATTCTAGATCTGCCTGTGAAAGGGAAAATAATAAACCTTCTAAAAATAGAATATATTCATGATCTTAACGTATGGAAAAACTTCATAAATAGGTTGCAATAAGCACTAATATAAGAGAAAATGTTTCATTTGGTAACATTAAAATTAAAAACTCAATCAAAAGAAAGTCGTGAAATGGGAGTAAGGTTATCTAAAAATACATGAGTAATTTTTAAAGAACAGACTGGGAAAAAACATTGCAATACATATAATCAAAATGAGATCCACAAATCAATAAGAAAGCCACAAATAACCCAACAGAAAAAAAAAAAAAGGCAAGACTCATGAACAAGCACTTCACAAGGAAGAAATTCAAATGACCTTTAACATACAAAGTTGTTCAATCTTATTAATCATCAGAGAAGTACATTAAAGTCACAAGGAAATACCTGTATGTCCTGAAAAGAATGGCTAAAATTAAAAAGCCTGACCATACCAAGTGTTGACAAGGACCTGAAGCAGTGGGAATTCTCATACACTCCCAATTGCCAGTGAAAATGTAAAGTGGCACATCTACCTTGGAGAACAGTATAGCGTTATCTACTAAATTTGAAGATATGCAAATCCTATAATCCATCAACTCCATTCCAATGTAATACTCCTCCAAAATACATGCACATTTGCACCAAGATACATATGCAAGAGTATTCAAAACAGTGTTATTTGTGACAGCCTCAAATAAAAACTATTCCAAAGTCCATTAACAGTAGAATGAATAAACAGCAAAGTACCAAGCAGTATTACACAGCAATGAACATGAATAAACTGCATACACACAAGAAGAATGACTCTTAAAACATAATTTCCAGTGAAGGAAGCTAAACACAAAATAATACTTCCTTTGTGATGCCTTATATATATGGATAAATTATATATGTATGGGTAATATACAATATATATGACATGTAAACATGTAAATTACATTATTACATATATAATACATAATAAGGCTTATGGAATGTAAGCAGAAAACTACTTTATTCTTGTTTTCTATGGACCGATTCGAACTTGCTCTGCAGGTCACTCCTCCCTGCCCCTGGATAAAATCTAGGGCATGTTCTGTGACTTTCTGGGTCATAAAATTTACATAATTTTTGGATCATTCTTAGTTAACCAAGTTAACCAAAAATTTCTCCTGCAACTCTCTCTATATATTACATATATGTGTAATGATGTAATTTATTGCATTATTACACATTATAATATTGTTACATTATTATGCTTATTACATTATTATAATAACATAATTTATTACATTACATATAGAGAGAGAGAAAGTGATTGAGAGAGTTTAAAGCTGCATGGTTAGGCGGTAAAAGCAGTGTTTGCCATAGAAACAAGGTCACTGGTTATTTTGGTGGGGAGCAAGGGTTAGTATTTGGGAGGGGGCACAGAGGAAGGTTTTGGAACGGCAGGCATACTGGTTATCAATTTATGGCCTCGCACCTCCATATCCATCCTTTAATACCTGCTCTGCGGTCACAGCCAGAATCCCCTTCCGCGGCTCCCCTCTCGGCGGTAAAGATGAACAGTAGAGAGAGCTGGAGACGCGCTGCGGGAGGCTGGCGCTCGGTCCGGCTGCCAGCCTCAGGCCGCGGATCACGCTCTGCCCGCGCCCGACGCCCGCACGCGCGGCTCCTCCGCCACCTAGCGGCCTGGCCAGACCTGCCAGTCACGCTCCCACGGCCCTCCTAGCGGGCACACACCGTCTCCAGGCTCCGTTCCCACAGTGTCCAGACCCCTGGAAGTTTGTCAGTCAGCGCGCTGATGCCAGCCTATTGTCAAAAAGAGCCAGGGGGTTCCAAGCAGACATTTGCCAGACGGTACTGTAGCAACGGAGATGAGCAGATAATTCACACACAATGGAGAGGAACAGATAGTTCACACAGAAAGAAGGATGGGAGGGAGAGAGGTGCGGGAGTGGGGAGGGCGGAAAGAAGGTCAAGGAGAAGGAGCGGAGGGCGGAGGGAGGAAGGGAGGGAGGAATGCAATGAAAGAAGGGAGGAAGGACGCGTTGAATGCACAGCCTCCCGGGCGCTGCACCAGCAGGAGCTGCTCTCTCAGGCCTGGGGCCCCCAGCAGATCCTCCCAGGCTGCAGGAATGTTGCGGCGCTTCAGGGTGTCTCTGCCCTTTTTGAGGTCTCTCTGGCAATATGTGATAATGATAACATTTTTAGACATCTGGAATCTGATTTAAATTCCAGCTCCATCGCATTCTAGCTGTGGGGCCCTGAGAAACGACACACCCTCCCGGATCCTCCCTTCTCTCTTGTCCACACGTGGTGCAGGCACCTCCTGGGTGGTTTTGCAGATTTGCCAAGCTGATGTACAAAGACCTACTACAGCTCTGAGGGCTAGCTCCTTTCTCCCACGCTGACAGTCACTCCACTTTGAGTAACATACTCTTGAAATAAAGCTACAAGTGGAGAGGGGCAGGTGATTTGGGCAAATAATTCCATACTAAGTATTAGGACAAAATGTACTAGGCAAACATCACAATCTGGCTTCACAGTGGCATACCAAATTCAACCAAGAAATAGACCCATGATGAGGGCGGGGCGCGGTGGCTCAAGCCTGTAATACCAGCACTTTGGGAGGCGGAGGCGGGCGGATCACAAGCTCAGGAAATCGAGACCATCCTGGCTAACATGCTGAAACCGCGTCTCTACTAAAATACAAAAAATTAGCTGGGTGTGGTGACGCGCGCCTGTAGTCCCAGTTACTCAGGAGGCTGAGGCAGGGGGAATCGCTTGAACCCGGGAGGCGGAGGTTGCAGTGAGCCAAGACTGTGCCATTGCACTCCAGCCTGGCAACCGAAAGAGACTCCATCTCAAAAACAACAACCACGATGTTGAAAGAGCCAGGCTTTTGGAATGTAAGCAGAAAACTACTTTATTTTTGTTTTCTATTGACCAATTCAAACCTGCTCTGCAGGTCACTCCTCCCTGCCCCTGGGGCAAAATCTAGGGCATGTTCTGTGACTTTCTGGGTCACAAAATTCACATGATTTTTGGATTATTCTCAGTTAACCAAGTTAACCAAAAATTTGTCCTGTAACTTTTAGCTACAAAAACAGGCTCTGTTCAGCATTTTAAAAGTCCAATCCCATGTAGGAGGGCAAACTTCGGATTTCATTTTAAGTTTAAGCTTCCTCTTCACTCCTCCCCCTAGCCTGGGCCTGGCTTGCATTTGGCTCTGGGCAGTGGGTGGGTAGCAGTGTTTCCTCTCCATTTTCTACTTTCAATCCTCCCTCCCCAATCAGCTGGCAGTGATTTCTGATCGCCTAGTAGAATCTAGAGGTGTTAAGGGAAGGTGGTCACCAAGGGGCAGGCCAGGCTTTCTGCGAATAGTGCTGTTGTGAGCCGAGTACTTGAGTACTTTGAGGCCCCCTTCTACTCAGACATCTTCCCCATGGTTCCTGTGACCCAGGTTTGTCTCAGAGTGCGGTTAGCACAGTACCATCCCCATCCCCTTTAAAGGTGTTTATTACATTTTTCTGGAAATGGAAGTCTGGAAATTACATTTCCCAGACAGTCTTATGAGCAAAGTTCCAGGTTGATTCTGCCAAATGTGAGGCACTCCGGTGAGACTAGAAAGCAGAAAAATGGTTTAAAAAATCATTGTTTTCGGCCAGGCACGGTGGCTCCTGCCTGTAATCCCAGCACTCTGGGAGGCCGAGGTGGGTGGATCATGAGGTCAGGAGTTCGAGACCAGCCTGGCCAAGACTGTGAAACCTCATCTCTACTAAAAATAAAAAAATTTGCTGGGCACAGTGGTGGGTGCTTGTAATCCTAGCTACTTGGGAGGCTGAGGCAGGAGAATCACTTGAACCCCGGAAGCAGAGGTTGCAGTGAGCTGAGATTGTGCTACTGCACTCTAGCCTAGGCGACAGAGCAAGTCTTCATCTCAAAAAAAAAAATTCATTGTTTTCTTCTTTTGACTCTGAATTTATGACAGTGGGATGCTCGAGGCTCTTGTAGCAATTTGGGCAAAGATTTCCACAATGCAAAATAGAAAAAACATAACTGACAAATACTGTACAAATGACAGTCCATCGTCATCATGGGATGCCAGTTTGGCAACAATGACATTGAGGCCCAAAAGCAGCTGTGCAGCAGGGGGTTCCTCCTTGGTGACTGCATGGTCACAGCCAAGCACAGGCTCTTGAAGATCCTGGCTCTAGGAAGCACCAGCAAGGTTCATTGCATTGTCCACCCAAATTCTTCATCCCTCCCTGTGGCTGTGCCCACTGCTCTGTAGCGTTGCAGTTCCCCTCAGGAAAAAGACATCATTTACTTCCCTGCCCCTTGATTTGGAGCTTGGCCATGTGACTTGCTTTGACCAATGGGATATTGGATGACATAACATAAACAGAGACACAGAAATGGGTCTGTACAATGCAGATTGCCCTTTTATGCTTCTACCTTCACCATGAAAAGAGCTTTCCCGGCTGCCCTTGCAGCCTGCGCTCAAAATGCACAAATATGAGGAGCCAAGCCCAGCCAGACCCACAGCTTGAAAGTGAGTTGCCAGGCCCAGGGTGGTGGCTCAAGCCTATAATCCCAGGACTTTGGGAGGCTGAGGTGAGTGGATCATCTGAGATCAGGAGTTTGACACCAGCGTGATCAACATGGAGAAACCCCGTCTCTACTAAAGAATACAAAATTAGCCGGGCATGGTGGTGCACACATGTAATCCCAGCTACTCAGGAGGCTGAGGCAGGAGAATCGCTTGAACTCGGGAGGCGGAGGTTGTGGTGAGCTGAGATTAGGCGCCACTGTACTCCAGCCTGGGCAACAAGAGAGAAACTCTGTCTAAAAAAAAAAAAAAAAGTGAGTTGCCTACCCTAGATCAGACCACCTCCAGCTGACCCACAGATGTATTAGAAATGAGTGCTCATTTCAGTATGGCATTCACATGCTCTGATTCATGATTATGCACCATTATAGCAAAAAATAGCACACTGATACAAGTAACTGTTCCCTTGCTGGCTTCACCAGCCTTCCCAAAAGTTGTTGAATCCCATTCCCTGTATAAAATCACTCTTTGCCGAGAATCTTTTTTCTGAGAAAAGATTTTTTTTTTCTGCTTGAAGGAGACCAATGCCCATGCCAAGAACAACTGGAAAAGCTGAATAAAACAAAGTAAACCTTTTAAAAAAAAGTTTTTGGAAAGCTTCCCAGTTAACAAGAGTTTGAAGGGCCATAATCTCAAAAGAAGGAAAACACAGGAGGTGAGGTGGCCCTCTGTGAACTACCCTTCCCTTCAGGAAGCGTGCTAAGAGGCCGAGCATTAGGGCGGAGGGCCGCAGCTAAGAGGCAGCAAAGGCAGCAGTGTCTAGAGCTAGAGAGACAAGAAATGGAGACTGAGGTTGTCAGGGCAGCTGGAACTGGAGGGTCCAAGATATCGCATAGAAGGAAGACATAGAAAAAGAACACTTGCCCCTTGATGCATCTGCTGAATTAAGCTACGCAGAAAGCCTATGAAAGGCTGCAGGTTGGGCAGTGTCATATTAATGATATAAAAATTGGAGTTCAGGACCCATCAAGGAAAAGAAGCCTAATAATCACATCCGACTCTCAGTTGGAACCCTTGGAGGACCACACTCTAAACAGGCAGACAAACCAGAGGTGGAAATGGAGCTTCACAAAAACCACAACACAGACTCCAGTCAGTTCAGTACCCTTGGATTAAGGTAAAATCTTCTGATTCTATCAGATAACATGGTAAGCCCTCCCTGGAGAAAGACATTGTTTTCAGATAATGTCTCCTGGAGTCACTATAATTTATTATAATGTTTAGCAGTCAACAATAAATGTTCAAGCACACGATGAAACAGGAATGAGGGGAAAGCATATACAGGAAAATGCAGCCACTAATGATCCAGATATTGGTGTTATCAGACACAGAGCTGATGGATGGAATAGAGACTTCCATCAAAGAACTGGAATCTATAAGAAAGAATGAAATGGAAATTTAAAACTTACAAATACAATAATTGAAATTAACAGCAGGGCGTGATGGCTCATGCCTGTAATCCCAGCACTTTGGGAGGCTGAGGCGGGTGGATCACGAGGTCTGGAGTTCAAGACCAGCCTGGCCAACATGGTGAAACCCCGTCTCTACTAAAAATACAAAAATTAGCCGAGCGGAGTCCCAGCTACTCAGGAGGCTGAGGTGGAAGAATCACTTGAACCCGGGAGGTGGAGGTTTGTAGTGAGCCGAGATCGGGCCACTGCACTCCAGCCTGGGCGACAGAGCGAGACTCTATCCAAAAAAAAAAAAAACAAACAAACAAAAAAAGAAATTAGCTTCTTAGCCTATGGGTTAACTACAATTAGACCTAGCAGAAGAAACAGTCTTTGAACTGTAATATAGGACAGAATAAAAACTCTAAGCTGAAGAACAAAGAGTATGGAAAGCAAAGAACATAAGATGCTTGTGGGAAGTGGTGAACAAACCTAACACATATGTAAATGGAGTCTTAGAAGAAGAAGAGAGGAAGATGGGGCAGAAATAACAGTTAAATAAATGTAGGCTGAGAATTTTCCAAAACTGATAAAGCTTTATGATCCCCAAGCAGGATAAATAAAAAGAAAACTGCATCCAGGCACATTATACTTTTTTTTTTTTTTTGAGATGGAGTCTCACTTTTTTTTTTTTTTTGAGATGGAGTACAGTGGCACTCGATCTAGCTCACTGCAACCTCTGCCTCCTGGGTTCAAGTGATTGTCCTGCCTCAGTCTCCTGGGTAGCTGGGATTACAGGCATGTGTCACTGCACCTGGTTAATTTTTGGATTTTTTTTTTAGTACAGACGGGGTTTCACCATGTTGGCCAGCTTGATCTTGAACTCCTGACCTCAGATGATCCCCCTGCCTTGGCCTCCCAAAGTGCTGGGATTATAGGTGTGAGCCATTGCTCCCGGCCCAGGCACATTATACTTAAACTGCTGAAAATGAAAGACAAGGAGAAAACATTAAAAGCAGCCAGAGGTGGATAGGAGAGACATCTTTCTTCTTTTCTCTTTCCCTCCCTCGCTCCCTCCTTTCTTTTTCTTTTGTAGAGAGGAGGGTCTTCCTCTGTTGCCTGGGCTTGTTTTGAACTCGTGGGCTCAAGGATGCCGGGATGCCAGGCGAGAGCCAGCGCACATTACTGACACATTACTTTCAAAGGAGAAACAATAGCACTAAAAATCACTTGTCAACAGAAATCATGGAAGTGAGAAGATAATGGAATGCCATTCTGAAGTTGCTGAAAGAAAAAAGTGTCAAACTGTAATCCTGTATTTGCAAAAATATCCTTTAACAATGAATTTGAGGCCACACGTGCACGGTGGCTCATGCTTGTAATCCCAGCACTTTGGGAGGCTGAGGCTGGTGCATCACATGAGGTTGGGAGTTCAAGACCAGCCTGACCAACATGGAGAAACACTGTCTCTACTAAAAATACAAAATTAGCCAGGCAGGGTGGCGCATGCCTGTAATCCCAGCTACTTGAGAGGCTGAGGCAGGAGGATCACTTGAACCCAGGAGGCGGAGGTTGCAGTGAGTTGAGATAGCGCCATTGCACTCCAGCCTGGGCAACAAGAGCAAAACTCCATCTCAAAAAAAAAAAAAAAAAAAAATTGAAATAGATGTTTCTTTGTTTCTATTCAAAAACTGATGAGAAAGGCTGGGTGAGGTGGCCTGTAATCCCAGTCCTTTGGGAGGTCAAAGCAGGCAGATTGCTTGAGCTCAGGAGTTCAAGACCAGCCTGGACAACATGTTGATACCCTCTCTCTACAAAAAATACAAAAAAATTAGCCAGGTGGGGTGGTCCCACCTGTAGTCCCAGCTACTTGGGAGGCTGAGGTGGGAGGATTGCTTAAGCCCAGGAGGTTGAGGCTGCAGTAAGCTGTGATTATGCCATTGCGCTCCAGCCTGGGAGACAGAGTGAAACCATGTCTCAAAAACAAACAAACAAACACACAAAAAAAAAAACCTGAGAAAGTTTGCTGTCAGCAATGTGCATACACAAAAATATTAAAGGGAATTCTTCAGGCAGAAGAAAAGTGATCTATGATAGAATCACAAAAGTGCAGGAAATAACAAAAAACAACAGAGTGAATATGTGGGTGAATACAAATGAATATTGACTGCACAAAGCAATAATAACAGTGTCTTGTTAGGTGTAAAATATATGTGGAATTAAAATGAGTAATAATAATATACATGCAAGAGTAGAATGGAGGTAAATAGAGATTGAGTATTGTGAGATCACAGCATTGTCTGGGAAGCAATAAAAGGTAACATTTTTTATTAGACTATAATAATGTATACAAGTTGTAATCTGTGGAGGAAACCACTGAAGAAATTATAAAAGAATGTTTAAGTAGCAATCAATGGTAGGGGGGAAATGGAATTTAAAAAATAATCTGAAAGAAAGCAACAGATGCGAGAAAAAGAATTGTAAAATGGGTAAGACAAATGGAAATAAATAGTAACATGGTATTTATGAACACAACTACATCAGTAATTACATTAAATGTAAATGCACAAAATACACCAAAGACAAAAATTGACAGACTTGATTAAAACAACTCTATTCGAGACATGACATCCTTGTAAGAACATTAAAAAATTCAAATTAAGGGAAAAAGTGAAAAATACCACTGTGAATGGTAGAGAAAGCCATTTCACATAATAAAGGAGTCACTCTACCAGAAAATGTCAATTTTAAATGGTTAGGAGCCTAATAACAGCCTCTAAATGCATAAAAGAAAAACTGACACAACTCAAAGGAGAAACAAACAAATTCATAATAATAGTGGCAGGTTTTAGCCTCTCTCAATAATTTACAGAAAAACAAACAAAAATATCAGTAAAGATGTAGATAATCTGACCAACTTGATTAACAAACTTGACCCAACTGAAATACATGTAACACCTGCACACAGCTGCAGAATGCACATTCTTTCAAGTGCAAGAACAGTATGATAAAAATATTATAGGAAAGTCTGTCATGAACATAACTGCAAAAACCCTGGAAAATATACTAGCAAATTAATCTAAATTTTATTTATTTATTTTATTTTATTTTATTTTTGGAGACAGGGTCTCGCTTTGTCACCCAGGCTGGAGTGCAGTGGCGTGAACACGACTCACTTCAGCCTTAACTTCTTGGGCTCAAGCAATACTCCTGCCTCAGCCTCCCAAGTAGCTGGGACAGCAGGAGTGTGCCACCACATCTGGCTAATGTGTTTTTTGTAGAGACCAAGTTTCCTGATCCCAGGCAATCTACCTGCCTTGGCCTTCCAAAGTGCTGGGATAACAGGTGTGAGCCACTGTGCCCAGCTTAAATCTAAATTTTATTTTATGGCCATGTTCTCTCTGATAAATCAAAAATTTAAATAAGTAAGTCCAAGTATTGTTGTGTTTATGTGTATAAACCTGCGTACACACACAAGCACGTACGTAACCCACTGGTTTCTATTACAAAAATGTAAGTTTGGTTTGACATTCAACAGTCAATTAGTATAAGTTACCACGTCCAAAGAATAAAGGAGAAAAATATAATTATTTCAAAAGGTGCAGAATAAGTATTTGAGAGAAATTTAACCTCATTTGTGATTTTTTTTTTTAAAAAAAAAACCTTTTTAACAGCTTGAGAATATATGTTCATGAGCACATTAAAAATCCTATAGCAACCATCATACTTCATGGTGAATATTGACAGCTGTCCCCATGCCCCACCCACCACGCCTGAGACTGAGAGTGAGACAGGAATACCCACTATCACTGCTTACAGTCGGCATTCTGCTGGAGGTCCTAGCCACTGTAATTTGGATACCAATCTTGTATCTTGCAACCTTGCTGAATTTATTAGCTCTAGTAGTTTTTATTTGTGTGTGGATCCTTTAGAATTTTCCATAGATAAGATTATGCCACGTGCAAATATACTTTTACTTCTTCCTTTACGATCTGGATCCCTTTTCTTTCTTTCTTTCTTTCTTTCTTTCTTTCTTTCTTTCTTTCTTTCTTTTTTTGTGCAGTTGCTTGGTCACTACAATTAGGCAAGAGATAATTAAGGCATAAAGATTAAGAAAGGAAGAAATAAAACTGTCATTCACAAAGGACACGATTATACAAAAATAATCTGTAAATTATTATAATTTAAATGAATTTTGCAAGGCCACTCACTGGATAACAAGGCCAACATAGATTTTTAGCAACAGAATCTGTATACACTAGCCATAAACAAATATAAAACACCTAAGAATAAATCTAATGAAGGATGGGCAAGAACACTTTACTGAAAACTGCAAAAATAATTCTAAGACATGTACAAGCGACCTAAAGAAGAGATATACCATGTTAATGAATAGGAAGATAGATTATTTTAAAGATTTCAAATGACGCCCAAATTGTTCTACATAATCAATTAAATCCAATCAAATTCTAGCACTTTGTTTTGTGGAAATCGACTAGCTGATTATAAGGTCTTTTATGGAAATTTAAGGGGCATCTTTCTTCTGGAGTTGCCAAGTGGACAGGATTTGAGACAACCCCGGCCAGGTCTCTCTGGTCCACAGTAAGCATGCATATACTTCTTGCCCTGAGTATGTCTGTAGAGAACAGCCCAAACAACAACCTCTTCGTCCTCCCCATCAGAGCAGAGAGCCTGCTAGTCTCTTGCCATTTAGAGTTTTTCAGGGATGAGTCAGATGCACCAGTCTACTCTGTCCTGCAGAAAAGGATACTTACCAACTTTTCCAAGTGGCCCTGCAAAAGTTGCTGCTAGTCAGAAATCTCACCTTGGAATGTGGGGGTGGCTGGCACCGATTGGGATGTCAGGTGAAACAGAAACAGTTCCACTGTGGTAGCCTGCTCTATAAACATGCAGAGAACCCCTATTACCTGTGTGTCATGAAGCGATTAGAAACTACAGTTTTGTGGACTATTTTGAAAATGTACAAGTGAAATAAGTGATAAAAAGCAAACACAAGATGTTCTATCCATATGGACCACTGCCAGGCAACAGTTGATTTGTAGATTGACAGAAATCAGAGGTGGAGTTAAAGAGGTACAAACTCAATATAACATTCATTGCCTCTTTTGCTAAAGTTGTTTCACTGCATGAGAAAAAGATACTGGTTGGGCCAGGTGCGGTGGCTCACACCTGTAATCCCAGCACTTTGGGAGGCCGAGGCAGGTGGATCACCTGAAGCCAGGAGTTCGAGACCAGCCTTGCTAACATGGCAAAACCCCATCTCTACTAAAAATACAAAAAATTAGCTGGGTATGATGGTGGGTGCCTGTAATTCCAGCTGCTTGGGAGGCTGAGGCAGTAGAATAATTTGAACCTGGGGGACAGAGGCTGCAGTGAGCTGAAATTGTGCCATTCCACTCCAGCCTGGGCGACAAGAGCAAAACTCCGTCTCAAAAAGAAAAAGAAAAAGAAAAAGATACTGGTTCCATGTTCTGTTCTAGTAATGCAAAACAACGTGTTGATGTGCAGGCAGCACAGTGCCAGGTGCAAATACATACTGTCTGTTACTGTAACTGTGATAAATACAAGGGCTACTCGCTAGCTTGAGCACAACTTCTGGGGAGTTGATGGCGGCAATGTGTGGATACTTTCTTCTTAACAAATTTTACATTGGTACTGCAACACAACAATCTCAGCCTGTGGGCTACACCATAGCCACAGGCTTTCACCATTTCCTGCTCAAAGGGAGAGTCCAGGAGCTGAACGCTGTTAGTCAGGGAGACCACGGAAACAGCAGCAGAACAACTGGAGAACCATGGCTGTGTGGTTTTGGACTGTGGGGAGGGTGGGCCATGGGCAGAGTTGACACGATGTAGGAGGGCATTTGACATAGCCCTGTGGAGGACCTAATGCGTGGGGAGGCCCTCGTCACCCAGCACAGTGAGCCATGCATTTGGTGCCTGCGTGGGCTGCTCACAGCGCTCTCCCTGTGATTTTCCCCGCAGCAGTGTGTTTTCTCTGCCAGGCAGAAGGCAGAGAAACTCTGGTTGAAAAGCAGTGCGGGTCATCGACTGCATCAGCACATCATCGGCTTTCCCAGATGGAGGCATCCAAGTTTAGCCTGCACGGCGATTCAGCAGATAGAGCTGGGTCATCACTAAATAGGATCTTTCTTCTCAGCACCTGAGATTCTGGTCCAAATCAGGGCTATGAGGACCAGGAGCTGGGGTTCCGAGCCCAGGCAGCCCCGCAGGTAAGGAGCTTGGAACGTGTTGGAAGGCTGTATGGCCACAGTTGCTGACCTGCTGACAGGGCTGGGGCTTCCTCGTCCCCTCTTCTCTCCTGCACATCAGCACTCACATCCCCCTGGCTCGGGCTGGCCTGGTAGCTCAGGGAGCGGTTGGATGAAATGTCCATGCTTGTGGCTGTGGCTGTCACGTGCAACGGCGAAGACAGTAGGCTCCCAAAGTGAACCGCGGTGCTGGGCGAGGGGTCAGGGCTCTGTGGTGCGGCAGAGTGCGTGCCAGCGCTTCACCAGCTCCTTGGGCTTACTGAGCATCTCATCCCAGTGCTCCAGCTCTCTGCCTCGGGTGTACATGTAGGGGCCCACCACCACCCGGCCCAGCTCTTGGCTCTCTGCAGGGGAGGGAGAGCACCGGTGTGCTCCTGAGCACAGAAGCCATGTCCCCAGAGACCACCCGTCCCTCCCTCCCTCCCTCCCTCCCTCCCTCCTTCCCTCCCTCCTCCTCCTCCTCCCCAGGAGGAGATAGCAAGCCCCCTCTTCTCTAAGCAGGAGCTGACAGCCCCCAAAGGGGCCCTGCTTTTGCTCTGGAGCTGGAAGGGCTGCTTCTCCCCCTGTGAGTTTGGGAGGAAGGAAAGCCCTGAAAGAGACCCTTACCTTCAGGGCACCTGCTATGCCCCACACCCTTCTGTAGGGCCGTATTAAGTCTACATTATACCAAAGAGCTGAGGGAGGAAAGGCCCTCTAGAAAGAAGGCCTCGGCCTCCAAGAGTACATTCAGTAGTAGCGTTCACTGGCCACCGCGGAGGAGCGTCTTAAGTCCAGGCTGTGTGGCCAGCCATGGCCTGATGGCTCTCCTTCCCCACAGCAACAGTGGGTGCTGGGGTGTGGGCCGTGTGGGAGAGCTGGCTGACAGAACTCACTCAGAACCCCAAAGGCTTGTCTAGAAGGCGTGAGGAAGCTCAGCGCACCAGGTCCCCTGGCTTGTGGCGGCCCTGCTCCCTCCCATCCTTTCTGTTGATTTGCTCCCAGAGAGGGCAGCAGAGGCCATTGCTTAACCTCTTTCTTTTTTTTTTCTTTGTCAGAGCCTCCCGGCTTCAAGAGATCCTCCAACCTCAGGCTCCCAAGTAGCTGGGATTACAAGCGTGTGGCACCACTCCCAGCTAATTTTTGTATTTTTAATAGAGACGGGAGTTTCACCATGTTGGCCAGGCTGGTCTTGAACTCCTGAGCTCAAGTGATCCACCCAACTTAGCCTCCCAAAGTGCTGGGATTACAGGCGTGAGCCATGGTACCCGGCTGCTTAACCTGTCTCTAGGGTGCCACAGAAAGAGCTCAATTGGACTCAAGGCTGGGCATGAAACCCAGCCCTCCTACTGGGAAGCTGTGTATCCTTGGGCAAGTATCTCAGCCTCTCTGAGTACTAGCTTCC
>CAUYLG010005246.1:0-29128 GCA_963573385.1 Cacajao melanocephalus | reverse complement strand
AAATGGAATTTCTATTTCTAGGTCCTTAAGGAATCGCCACACTGTCTTCCACAATGGTTGAACTAATTTACACTCCCACCAACAGTGTAAAAGTGTTCCTATTTCTCCACATCCTCTCCAGCATATTGTTTCCAGATTTTTTAATGATCGCCATTCTAACTGGTGTGAGATAGTATCTCAATGTGGTTTTGATTTGCATTTTTCTAATGACCAGTGATAATGAGCATTTTTTCATATGTTTGTTGGCCGCATAAATTAAGAAAAAAAAAATCAGCCGGGCGCGGTGGCTCACGCCTGTAATCCTAGCACTTTGGGAGGCAGAAGTGGGTGGATCACCTGAGGTCAGGAGTTCAAGACCAGCTTGGCCATAATGGTGAAACCCCATCTTAAAAAAAAAAAGAAAAGAAAAAAAATCTGATTTTTACAAAAGATGTTCCTAGAAATCACCTAAATGTCTTATAATAGGAAATTGATTAAGTAAATTTCATGAAAGCCACCTGACAGAATGTTACCTAGTTGTTAAAAATTGTAGAGATATTAGGAAAAAATACAGAGGTTGCAGAGTTGAGTTTCCATCTACCTGGGAAAAAGGAAAAGGCCCCTGAGAGGTCCCTGGTAACAGTAATTGCCTCAGTAAAAATGACCGTGGTCCAGGATCCAGCCCTCTTTTACAGTCTGGTAAACTCAATTTTGTCAACACACCAAAACTAGATTTCAGCTTTGCAGCATAAGCTCAAACTAAATCAGTTAATGAGACAAATTAAAGAAAAAAAAGACATTTTTTTCATTTACAATGAAGCATTAATTGCCCAAAACAAACAAACAAAAAAGAGTATTTCAGCCTGTTCTCACGCTGTTGGCAGTTCTACAACCAGAAAGCCAAATCACAAGCAAAGAGGTATTCAGCAAGCACTGTATCAGAACAGAGGGAGTCAGGTGAATTGAACCTCCAATAATATCATCACATATAAATAATAATAGCTAATACTGCCAGTGGGATGCAAATATGCTAAGCCTGTTCATTACAATCTTGTGTTTACCTCTTTATAAAAGATTGTACTTGACAATCCTACAGGAACACAAAGGAACATTAGCTAAAGTTCTCATTCCTCTTAGAAACTATTTGGTAGAACTACCAATATTGCTTTGAAATTTTCTTTTTCTAAGCTTCTAAGACTAATTTATACCTCCTTTCTATCACATTCTTTCTTTAGATATTTTATTAAGCTTACTCAACTTTCTCGTGGCTCTAATACACTGTGTGTCAGTTTTAAATCAACAAAGAACATGTAACACAATGTTAGATTTCTTATGTTAGGTGAAAACATATTCTGGTCAGACATGGTGGTTCATGCCTGTAATCCCAGCACTTTGGGAGGCCGAGGCAGGCGGATCACCTGACATCAGGAATTCGAGACCAGCCTGGCCAAGATGGTGAAACCCCGTTTCTACTAAAAATACAAAAATTAACCAGGTGTGGCAGCGTGCACCTGTAATCCCAGCTACTCAGGAGGCTGAGGCAGGAAAATGAGGAGGCGGAGGTTGCAGTGAGCTGAGACTATGCCACTAAACTCCAGCCTAGTCAACAGAGCAAGGCTCTGTCTCAAAAAAAAAAATAATAATTAAATTAAATTAAATATTCTCTCTGAGTGCAGTGGCATGCGTGCCTGTAGTCCTGGCTACCTGGGAGACTGAGGCAGGAGGCTCACTTGAACCCAGGAGTTCAGAGCTGTAGCTGATCAGGTGTCTGCACTAAGCTTGGCACCAATATAATGACCTCCTGGGAGTTGAGGACCACAGGTTCCCTAAGGAGGAGGGAACTGGCCCAGGCTGTAAACAGGGCATGTCAAAAATAACATGCTAGGATGGGCGTGGTGGCTTATGCCTGTAATGCCAGCACTTTGGGAGACTGCGGCAGGAGGATTACTTGAGCCCAAGAGCTGGAGATCAGCCTGGGTAATGCAGTGAGACTCTGTCTCTATTTTAAAAAATAATAAAAAAAAACAATTAAAAAGTTCTCATGCTGATCAGTAGTGGGATTGTGCCTGTGAACAGCCCTGCACTTGCAACATACTAAGACTGTCTCTTAAAAATAAATTAAAAATTTAAAAAACAAAATGTTCTTTATGATTACAACTATATAGTAAAAGTATGGATTTTGGAGTTTAGGAGAAACCATAGCTTTGCCACTTCTTAGATGTATAACATTGGACAAGTCACTTTACTTCTCTGGGCTTCAGCTTCCTCAAGTGAAAAATGGGGATAAAAATCAGTACATTCCTCATATACTTGTTGCAATGAGATATGCATGTAAAGTCTAAAACAGGGTCTGACACAAAGTAAGCTCCCAATAAATATGAGCTTATATGTGTGATATATATATATACATGCACACACATTTTTAAGAACAACAGAGAAAATAACTGGAAGGTAAGTTGGTATAATACCAGTTTTTTTCTTTCTATATTTCCAAGTATAATTAATTTTAATAAAATAAAGCAATAGAAATCAGTAACTGTTCCCTGAGTAAGAACATATGTGCACAGCTTTATTAGATATTAGGTAAAGAAGCAGAAAGGTCTAGCTCTGTTGCCTGGGCTGGAATGCAGTGGCCCAATCAAAGCTCACTGCAGTCTCAACCTCCTGGGCTCAAGCAATCCTCCCATGTCGGCCTCCTTTGTAGCTGGGACTACAGGCACATACAACCTATTTTATTTTTTATAGAGACGTGGTCTCACTATGTTGCCAAGGCTGGTCTCAAATTCCTGGCCTCAAGCAATCCTCCTGCCTCAGCTTCCTGAAGTGCTGGGATTACAGATGTGAGCCACTGCACCTGACAAGGGAAGGCTTATTAAAGGAGGGGATAAGTAGAAAGAAGGGGGAGAACTCAGTAGGATAGAACAGAGATGCAGGAGTGGCAACAGGCAGGAGAGTGGACAATGGGAAGGAGACCAATGCAGATGCAATAAAGGGATCAATCATGCTCAGCTCAGAAGAGGCAAATGACTAAAGAAAGAGTCTTCAAAGACCAAAAGTCGGAGAAAAGCAAAAACAAACAAAACTTAGCTTTATAAAGTAAGCTAACACTATACCATAATGACCTCACCTGTGAGTAAAATTATATCTCCCAGAAACACTGTAAATGCCCAAAATGCTGCAGTCCTCCACAGAAAAACCTTCTTCTTAGTTTCTGATTGATCAATTACTGTAACTGTTGCTAAAGGCACTTTAGAGCCAGAATTTGGTCCAAATTTTATGTTTATTTCCTTCACATGACATGGAAATAGCACCATGACTAAACAATTATACTTCTGTCTTTTAGCATCACAGTTTTTTATTAATGATGTTTTTTTAATACTCTTAAATTCAGACACATTCCTCTGATCCATTGCTACAGCAGAGTCTCCTGCATTAGAAATCAACTTCATTTTCTTAGCTCTAGATAGAGTTTCAGATTGTCCCGTTTTATCTTCAGAGGTCCAGCTTCTTTTAACAACACTTTTGTGGAAGGTATTTAGCTGGGAACACAGTATTCCTGAGCTACACAACTCAATACGTATCTCATTTGGTGGCAATTCATCTTCATAACTGAAAAGTTCTTGAGATCCTGCATTTTCTTCAAGACCTTTATCAGAGTTTATGTGAATGTGGCTATTTTCTGTTTCAGGACGAACAGGACTAAAAAGTTCAAGGGAATATGCTTGGTTTTGTCCACTTTCATATGCTTCTGTAAAATCATCAAGCTGAATCAAATTCTCTTCAGGTATTCTTATTTCCCCGTTATTTGCCTTTGGTTCAATCTCCATGTTTGCATTCCCTTTATTTATAGGACTCCGCTCTTTGTCTTTCTTTTGAACTAAAAAAGCAACCTGGCTGGAGGTCATTATACTGAGAAATTCAGTATCAGCTGATATTTTAAGGTCTGAGACCTTCCTAACTGCTCCTTCAGACCTTGGCTTATCTACTGCATTAAAGGAAAATAATTCCAAATACTGGTTTTGCATTTTTTGATATTCTGTCAGCACATACTCTCTTTGTACCACTTCAGGCCCTACATTAATTTGCTCAGTACTACAAACCAAATCCATCCTAGCTGCACACTTATGGTCTAACTGAAAGAAATTTGTTTGAAAGTTCTGACCATATATATCTGATTGATGTTTATGCTGTTCATCTATAATTTTATTTTCACTGAGAAGTCTTTGATACTTTTCTTCTTCAGTTAAATACGAGACTCTGCCTTTCGATCCACGTATTTGCATATTAGAGCTAGTTACATCACTTAGCCTGGAGGAGTGAATCTTCTGGGATTCTACATTCTGTGTTTCAAAAACAGAATGTACAAAATCATCTTTCACATGAACATGTCTATTCATACAGTTTTCTAAAAAATGACCACTAAGAAGATCTGGAGAATCAATAGATTCTGGGACTTCATAGTTTTCAAGATTTTTGTGCTCATGTTTTTCATCCTTCAGATATAAAGAATGTTGATTGTATAAAAGCTGAATTTTTTTCCAGGGGTCAGCAACAGACATTAAAGAAGTTGTGTCTTGTGATACTGTCATTTTCAGTGGACCAACTGGAGCACCCCAAAAAATGTGGACTTGAGATCCTCCACTCATGATTTCTGATAAAAATGAAAAATCCAAAATTAATATATTGTCAGCATATTTTTGCATATTAACTTAATAATGTACCAAAAGAAAATGTCATAAATGAGTCAAAAACATAATTAACATAGGTGATTATTTTGATACATTTAATTATATAAAATTCATAAATACACAAGAAATTATTAAGGAGAAATCAAAATATTCACAAAAATTATTCACCTAAAGACTCTCTTTAAGGGAAATAAAACTAAGTACACTCATATGAAACAAGTAAATAGATTTTTAGTATGTTTATTTCATTTGAGATGGAGTCTTGCTCTGTTGCCCAGGCTAGAGTGCAATGCTGTGATCTAGACAGACTGCAACCTCCGCTCCCTGGGTTCAAGCAATTCTCCCACTTTAGCCTCCTGATTAGCTGAGATTACAGTCTATGCCACCACACCCGCCTAATTTTTGTACTTTTAATAGAGACGGGGTTTCACCATATTGGCTATGCTGGTCTCAAACTCCTGACCTCAAGTGATTCCCCCCATCCACCTCTCAAAGTGCTATGATTACAGGTATGAGCCACCGTGCCGGCCTGTTTATTTCTTATGTTGTAAAAACTTACCCCATTTAAATAACAAGTTAGTAAAGAATGGGAAAAGAGGCATTTGTTTAACTATATTACAGTCACCTTTAAATTACTCATTTTTGGGCAGGGCATGGTAGCTCACGCCTGTAATCCCAGCAATTTGAGAGGCTGAGGCAGTGGATCACTTGAAGCCAGGAGTTTGAGATCAGCCTGGCCAACGTGACGAAACCCCACCTCTACTAAAAATATAAAAATTACTCAGGTGTGGTGGCCTGTGCCTACAGTCCTAGTTACTCAGAACTATGAGGCAGGAGAATCACTTGAATCCAGGAGGAGGAGACTGCAGTGAGCCAAGATCACACCACTGCACTCCAGCCTGGGTGACAGAGCAAGACTCCATCTCAAAAAAAAATACTAATTTTTAGCCAGGCATGGTGGCTCACGCCTATGATCCCAGCACTCTGGGAGGCCATGGTGGGAGTATCACTTGAGACCAGGAGTTCAAGGCCAGCCTGGACACATAGTAAGACCCCCATCTCTACAAAAAAATTTAAAAACTAAAAACTTTCTTAAAATTAGCTGGGCATAGTGGTGGAACGCCTGTAGTCCCAGCTACTAGGGAGACTGAGGTAAGAAGATTGCCTGAGCCTGGGAGGCGGACATTGCAGTCAGCCATGATCACACCACCACACTCCAGTAAGAGCGACAGAGTGAGACCCTCTTTATTTATTATTATTATTTTTGAGACAGAGTTTTCCTCTTGTTGCCCAGTCTGTAGTGCAATGGCGCAGTCTCAGCTCACTGCAACCTCTGCCTCCCAGGTTCAAGTGATTCTCCTGCCTCAGCCTCCCAAGTTGCTGGGATTACAGGCACCCACCACCACAGCCAGCTAGTTTTTGGTTTTTAGTAGAGATAGGGTTTCACCATGTTGCCCAGGCTGGTCTCGAACTTCTTACCTCAAGTGATCCTCCTGCCTCGGCCTCCCAAAGTGTTGGGATTACAGGCATGAGCCACTGTGCCTGGCAAGACCCTCTCTTTAAAAAAATGATTAAGAATCACTATAATTGCTATAACTACATATTCCAATCTCATTTAGTCCTCATAGACAGAATAACCTTCATAAGAAATATAACTGATATATTAGATGTTTTATTGCTTGTCATTATTAGATTTACCACTAGGGGTCCCAAATAGCACAGCAAAACCCTTCAAGTTCAAAATACATTAATATACCAAACCCAAGTGGAAGGAAAATATATTATCTTGAAATGTTGGTTGGAGCCCGCGCAGTGACTAACACCTGTAATCCCAGCACTTTGGGAGGTCCAGGTGGGCAGATCACCTGAGGTCAGGAGTTCGAGACCAGCCTGGCCAACATAGCAAAACCCCATCTCTACTAAAAATACAAAAATTAGCAGGGCCTGGTGGCACAAGCCTGTAGTCCCAGCAACTAGGGAAGCTGAGGCAGAAGAATCACTTGAACCCAGGAGGTTCCAGTGAGCGGAGATCATGCCACTGCACTCCAGCCTGGGTGACAGAGTAAGACTGTCTCAAAAAAGAAAGAAAGAAAGAAATGTTGGTGAGAATACTTAGATATATATAAATCAAATGCATAACATTACCATGATCACGAACTCTCTTCCATCAAATCTTTGGCATCTCTAATGGTTTCTTCCCTTTAGCTTCAAATCTTTATTTTATTTTTTGAGTCAGGGTCTTGCTCTGTCACCCAGGATGGGGTGCAGTGGTGCAATCATGGCTCACTGTAGCCTCAAGATCCTCGGCTCAAGCTATCATCCAGCTACAGCCTCCCAAACAGCTGGGATTACAGGCACATAACTGTCATACTCAGCTACAAATCCTTAAAAATAAAACTAAACAACACCCACAAACTTGTTTGTTGTTTCTTGCATCTCATTTCTCATTTATCCTTCAACCACTTCTACTCCAACCATTTTGCTGTAAAAGTTTTCACTATGGAAACCAATGACCTTCGAAAAGCCAAATCCAAAGGTCAGTTTTCAATACTTTTACTACCACTAGAAACTGTTTATCAATCCCTCTTTCCTGAAACATTCTGCTTTTCTGACTCTGTGAGATCACCATATTGGAATTCTTTTGTATTTAAGATAGATATGCACTGGATTATTCCTTCAATCACTCACGTAACAAACACTCAACACTATGTGCTGGGCATTATGCTAGGCCCTGGGAATTCAAAACAATAACAAAGAGATTTAAGGAGCTTATATTCTGATAGGAAAAACAAACTGACAATTATAAAAAGTGACAGGAGGCCAGGAGCCTTGGCTCATGCCTGTAATCACAGGATTTTGGGAGGCTGAGGTAGGTGGATCACCTGAGGTCAGGAGCTCGAGACCAGCCTAGGCAACATGGTGAAACCCCGTCTCTACTAAAAATACAAAACTTGGCCAGGTGTGGTGGCGGGTGCCTGTAATCCCAGCTACTCAGGAGGTTGAAGCACAAGAATCACTTAAACCCAGGAGTCAGAGGTTGCAGTGAGCTGAGATCACACCACTGCACTTCAGCCTAGGTGACTGTCTCAAAAACAAAAAGTGATAGGAGCTACTACAGGATTAAAAGGAGGGGACAGCATTTCTAGAAGAGAGAAGCCTGGGACAACTCAACCAATGTAGAACTGCCCATTATCTGCATTTTTCATAGGCTCCTAGGACTACAGTTAATCACAAAATTTTGGGACTGAATTTTACTAATGTTCAGGAAAAAAAGTCATATAATAAAGCCCCTGAGTCATCTCCCACCTCAAAATAGGGCCCAGGAAAGCTACCCTGATTGTCTTACCCAAGGGACAGGCCTACTATGGGTAATCTCCAAAATATTTAAAAAGCGTATATGACATTCACTGCTTCCATGTCCTCACTTAATATTTTCTCCTAAATGTCCTGCAACCTGACTTTTACTTCCTATCTCTGATAAGACAATAATGAAGTCCAAATTGCCAAATAAGAACTCACAGAACTTCACGATAGCAATTGTGAAACTCTCTCCTTAGTTTCTAGAACATTACTCTTTCCTAACTAGTTCTACCTCTCCAATTTTTCTCTCTCTCTTCCTCCTTGAGCCACCTCTTTCCATTCCACACATTCTAGAGAATGTCATCCAATCCCGTTTATTTAACTACCACATATCCAACTGTGCTTTACAAATCTATACGGAGCCAATCTCTCTCCCAAACTTCAGACCTGTGTTTCTAGCATCACTATATTTGACAGGATCACAGTAGAATCAAAGGTGAGATTCAAAGCCCTACTTGCCTTCTAGGCAGGGGACGATGGTAGAGCATAAAGGGGTGACACGAAACAGTCCTGAGAGTTCAGAGGATCTCCCACGGCAAGAAATATCTGAGATAAATGCGAGTTCCATAAAGCACAGGTTATTATATATAACCATTATTTCAGTGTGCCTTCACTTATTTGTCTACATCAGGGGTGTCTAACTTTTGGCTTCCGTGGGCCACACTGGAAGAATTGTCTTGGGCCACACATAAAATAAGTTAACACTAACAATAGCTAATAAGCTAAAGAAAAAAATCACAGGCTGGGTGTGGTGGCTTATGCTTGTAATCCCAGCACTTTGGGAGGCCGAGGTGGGCGGATCACTTGAGATTAGGAGTTTGAGAGCAGCCAAGTCAACATGGTAAAACCCTGTTTCTACTAAAAATACAAAAATTAGCTGGGTGTGGTGGCATGCACCTGTAATCCCAGCTACTCCAGAGGCTGAGGCAGGAGAATTGCTTGAACATAGGAGGCAGAGGTTGCAGTGAGCCAAGACTGGGACACTGCACTCCAGCCTGGACAACAGAGTGAGACTCTGTCTCAAAAAAAAAAAAAAAAACTTAAAACACTTAAAATGTTTTAAGAAAGTTTACGAACTCATGTTGGGTTGCATTCAAAGCCATCCTGGGCCACATGCAGTCCCACAGATCGTGGGTTAAACAAGCTTGGTCTCAACAAATATCCTTGTAAGTGTGGAATGATTACCCCATCTCCCCGCCCCCCTCAAAAAAAAAAAACTTGACTAGAAAGTGGCCCTATTAATTCAAAAAGTAGTAAATTGTTAAAAAGTGTTTAGGCTGGGCGCAGTGGCTCATGCCTATAATCCCAGCACTTTGGGAGGCCAAGGTTAGTGGATCACCTGAGGTCAGGGATTTGAGACCAGCCTGGCCAACATGGTGAAATCCCTTCGCTACTAAAAATACAAAATTACCCAGGCATAGTGGCGCGTGCCTGTAATCCCAGCTACTTGGGAGGCTGAGGCAGGGGAATCACTTGAACCCAGAAGGCAGAGGTTGCTGTAAGCAGAGATTGCGCCATTGCACTCCAGCCGATGCAACAAGAGTGAAACTGTCTCAAAAAAAATTTTTTAAGTGTTTACACCAAAGTCTACTCCTACTGAATACTCCAATTTATAGGAGTTGTGAGTATGTGAGTAGGAGGATAGAGAGTGGTAAAGGCAGAAGGAAACAAAATATTTATGATAGCCAAATTATATAGACAGAAAAGTTATGGACAACTGTTTAATTTCAATGATTCTAGGATATGTTTTAGGTGTACTCAGAGGGTTAAAACTCATTAAGATACCAGATAAAACTTGCAAGTACATATCCATTACCGCAGTTAATAATTACACAATTTCTCAATCTGCAGAAGGCTGCTTCAGTCAGAAAGACCAATACAACCATACCCTTTATCTTTACAGTGGTCAGAGTCTGATGAATGGGTCAAAGATTTATAAAACAGGATGAACTGTATCAGCAGGTTTTATCTTTACAGAACACTGCAACTAAAAAAAAATGCTTATTACAAAACATGTATCATTAAAAGAGAGTGCTTTTTCCCTCTTATTCCCAGGGAGTGAAAAAAACTCCATGTATAATACCTTTTCCTGTCTATTTTACCAAAAACACAAAGAAATCATAAAGTTGCTCAATAGCATCAAATGACAAAATAAAGAAGCCACATCGGATTGTAATTAAAAACAAGGGATTTGGAACAAGAGAGATGTGGGTTCAAATCCCTACTCTGCAACTTACTCAAACTTGAAATTACTGAAGTTAAGTGATAGTTACACAGGGTTCATTATGCTATTCTTTGCTGTGGTTAAAAAAAAAATCATTCTTTTATTCTTTTACCTAATTGAACCAAATTCAATTTGCTATCCTAGTTCATCTGTACTAACAAACAACACTAAGTACTAACAACCCACGTACTGTGTATATTCATGCTGAACTCTTTCAAGAATTACTAAATGCTAGTATCTAAATTTACTATTTAAAATGATAGAAAATGTCCACATTTTATGTGACTAATGAAAGGATATAAGATCTATTCCCCCCCCCCCCAGGAAGAAGAACAATTGAAGCTTAAAGCTATCACTCGTTTAGTATCTAAAGTAATAGCCACTAAAGCCAACCTGTGAGCAGACAACTGAGTTCTCAACTCTCTTTGCATAATCTTTCATCTCCTTTGCAATCGTATTTGGTATTCAAGTGAGACATCTGTAATCACGGTCTCATCAACACCCGAGATGCATCAATTTCGTGCAGTGCAGATGAGCCTCTCTTATTCTTGCTTGCAATACAAAAGGAATTTCTCCCTCTCGCTCCCATTCCAGGGCATTTATTTGCCTTCTTCCAATAAAGTCCAAGCACTCAAACAGAAAGTGAACTTTAGCTGATTTCCTGGCCTTACAAATAGGGTGAACATGCCTTCTGATTTGCCCAGAACAGTCCTAGTTTAAGCATGCATTTCTGGTGTCCTCTTTAGTCAGTATCTCTTTTCATTCTCAAAAGTGTCTCAGTTTGGAGATAGACTATATGGTATTCCTAGTTAAGAACCACATAAACACATGAATAAATATTCTATTAATGTAGAATGTACCTTCTACTACATTTTATCTAAAATATTATGATAACAGGACTAACAGGTAAAAGGAAATGCTGCTCAGTTTCCCTGTTAAAATATTTAAATACCAATTAAATACTAATTGAAATAAGGTTGAATTGTGTCTAAAAATTATGATATGCATTTGAGAATCTCAAGACAGATAAGACTCAAAGATGGTAAGACAGAGAACTCATGTTTGGCAACTAAGGGGGAACAAAAGAGGATCACGGCTGCCAGGTCTGTGTAATGAAGCTATGAGATGATGGGGTAAGAGTTTTTTGGATCCAGCATTACTAGAAAATGTCTCAGCCCAAATGTCATTTGTTCAATGTCATGCCTAAGGTTGAAGGAGAAATCCTCAAATTCCTAAAATACCACACTTCACCTTCCCACCCCCACCATGCAACATCAAAAGCCCTGAATTTGGCCAGCTCAGTAGTTCCAAACCAGTCTAGGCAACACGATGAGATAACGTCGCTACAAAAAATACAAAAAAATTAGCTCGGTAGGGTGGCACGTGCCTGTAGTCCCAGCTACACAAGAGGCTGAACTGAAAGGATCACCTCAGCTCAGGAAGTCAAGGCTACAGTGAGCCGTGACTGTGTCGCTGTACTCCAACCTGGATGACAGAGTGAGACACTGTCTCTAAAAAAAAAAAAAACGTAAAAATAAAAAGGACTGAACTTTAAAACAAGTAATCATGAAATCACAGGTGGGTGCCAGGGGTATGCCTGCCAGCCCCTGTGCTTGCTTTCATCTCTACCCACCCCCGACAAAAGATGAAAAATGAAACAAACACAATCAAGAAAATAAAAAGGTTTTGCTACTTATGCCCTGACATTCCCCTGTAAAAAGTCATACTCAGCAAATAACAACTCCACTATCCCAGTTCCCCAGGCCAAAAACCTTGGCATCATCACTGATACCTTTCTTTTTCCCATGCTCCACTTCCAATTTGTCATCAAATCTTTTTGGTCCTACCTTTAACATTCATTCAGGGTTTGACTACTTTTCTCCACCTCCACCTGCTACTGCCTGGCTCAAACCACCATCCTTCTTCCACCACCATCCCCCCAGAACACTGAGTTTACAAAAGGAACTTGCCAGGTCAGGAAGACTACAGGTAGCGGAGGGAGGACTAGAATGCAGGAAATCAAACAGCAGAACAGAAGTTCTTTTAACTACCACACTGACTCTCTGGTGTTTTGCCTTTGCACAACGTGGAGCTAGAATCCAAGTTAGAACACTGCCATTGAGTCATACGACATATGCTTCTAAAGCACTGACTTATCTAAAGAGGTATGAAAAGAATAAAACTTCAGTGTAAAGGAGCTTCCTTATCAAAGAATTCCTATGGGAAGGTTCGCTATAACTCAATAACAGGGTAAATGACTGGCTGTTAACAAGACTTCTCTCCTTTTAAAAATTTATTTTTTATTCAGCTGATAAGTACAAGAGAATTTTTTAAAAGTTCATTTTTAAACTGACATATTGTATTTGTACATATTTATGGGGTATAATTTGATGTTTTGATACATATCCATGTTGCATAATTATCCAATCAGAGCAGTTAGTGTAACCATCACCTCCTACATCTCTCATTTGTTTGTGGAAGAATATTCAAAGACCCTCTTCCAGCTATTCTGTAGTAACAATATTTACTCTTAACTATATTCACCCCACTGTGTAACAGAACACCAGAATTGGCCAGGTGCAGTGGAGTCTTACTCCATCACCCAGGCTGGAGTACAGTGGCATGTTCTCAGCTCACTGCAACCTCCACCTCCCAAGTTCAAGCAATTCTCATGCCTCAGCCTCCCAAGCTATAATTACAGGTGCATGCCACCACGCCCAGCTATTTTGTATTTTTAGTAGACACAGGGTTTCCCCATGTTGGGCAGGCTGGTCTCAAACTCCTGACCTTAAGTGATCTGCCCTCCTTGGTCTCCCAAAGTGCTGGGATTACAGGTATGAACTACCATATCCAGCTTCCACCTTTTATCATTCATTTCTCTACTAGTCATTACAATACTTGTATTAACATCTTTGGCTGATAATTCAATCATCAGAATTATTTCTAATAATTCCACATTTCTAGGTGTCTTTCTATTGATTGATTTTTCTCCTGGTTATGGGTCATTTTCCTACTTTTTATTTGTATGCCTAGCAATCTATAAATATATGATTAATTCTGAACATTTTATTTGCTAGGTGCTGGCTTTTACTCTATTCTTTTAAAGAATTTAGTTTTGGCACATAATTGAGTTACTTAGAATCAGCTTGGTCCTTTCAAAACTTGCCTTGAAGTTTAGGGTAGGTTTAGAAAGGCCTTTAGTCTATGGCTAATTTAACCCCACTATGAGGACTCTAGCCAATGTCCTATGTATGAAACAGTCTCTCCGCTATGCCTAATGGAAACATAAACTATTCCCATCTCTGTGTGAGCTCCTGGAATTGTTCAGTGTTCTGATTTCCAGTGTGACTTTCTCTAGCATTGTGAACTTCCACACTTGGCATGTGCAGATGAGTATCCAATCAAAGATCCTCTTACTTCTATAGATTTCCGTGTAGTGCCTTTTATTCCAGTTTTCTGCCCACAAATTCTAGTTGTCTTGACTTCTCCAAACTCTCCTGGGCTCTATTTGGATTCCTCTACTCTGTGCTACAATCTGGAAACTACCTACAGAAACTCCTGTAGGATTCATATCAGTTATTTCTCTTCTTTCAAGAGATCACTGTCCTGTGCTGCCTGTTGTCCAATGTCTGAAAACAGTTGTTTCATGTATTTTTGTCCTGTTTTCTAGCTGTTTACAGTAGAATGATTCTCATAGCAGTTAATTCCTCTTGGGCAGATGTACTGACTTTATGGTATCCCTGTTTACGTTAGTTTTGGGTGCTTGTTTTAGACATTAAATACGCATACTGAAGTTACTACAGTCTCCTTTCACAGAGTAAGAAATGTATGACAGTATAATTCCTTCTCCTCCTTTTTGTCCTCTCATGGTTGTATAATCACATATATGCTGTAAAACCCACATCTTGTTAATGTGTTTGTCTTAATGTTTTTGACAGTCCAGATCTTCTGGAAAAAAATTCTTTCCCTTTTTGATATGTCCGAAAAGTCTTTACTTTGCCATTATTTTTGAAGGCTATACTGACGGGTATATCAAAAAGTCACACCAACTGAAAGAGCTCCCAGTGGCCAAAGCTGGAACAATTTGACCAGTAAAATAAATAAAGCAATAATAAGATTTTAACCCAAGTCATAAAATATCCATAAGTCCATACTAATATTTAAAAAATTGAATGGATAAATAAATGAGGAAGAAGAGACAAATCTCCCATGCAGAAGAAATCTAAATAATTTGTGTAGACACTTTGCCCTTGAGGAGGGGTATCATAACTCTCCATACTTTAAGTGTAGGCTGCACATATGTAACTTCCTTCCAAAGAGTACAGTATGTAAATAGAGGGGGGAAAAGAGTAACTTTGTAGTAAAGAAATATACAAAACTGAACCAGATGATCAAGGTCAATGTCAATATTGATTAGTTATATTGATTGTATGTTCCCTTAATATGATGTGATGAAAATGGTACTGCCAGGCCATAGAGGCACATGTCTGTAGTCCCAACTACTTGGGAGGCTGAAGTGGGAGGATTGTTTGAGCCCAGGAGTTCAAGACCAGCCTAGGCAATACAGTGAGACTCTATCTCTATTTAAAAAAAAAAAGAAAGAAATTTAGGCAGGTGTGGTGGCATGCCTCTGTAGTCTCAGCTACTCAGGAAGCTGAGGAGAGAGGATTGCTTGAGCCCAGGAGTTCAAGGCTGTAGTGAGCTGTCATCATACCACTACATTCCAGCGTGGGTGACAGAGTGAGACACTGTCTCAAAAACAAGGAAAGAAAATTGTACTTAACCTATATGTTGTTCATCTCAAAAATCCAAAACCCCACTCTAACAATGATAAAAATACCAAACAGATACCAACAGAAGAACAGTCTGTGAAATACCTGGACAATACTCCTCAAAACTGTCAGTCATCAAAAACAAGAGATGAGAAACTCAAGTCTGAGAAATTCAAGTCTAAGAAACTGTCAAAGCCAAGAAGACCCTAAGGAGATGTGACAACTAAATGGGATCCCAGAACTTTAGGTAAAGTATGGGTAACTAAAGTTAATGATAATATATCAGTATTAGTTCATTAATTATAAAAAAATATACCATACTAATGTAAGGTGTTAATAATAGGAAAAACTAGAGGCAGGATTCATGGGAACTCTCTATACTATCTTGGCAATTTTTCTTTACATCTGAAACTATTTCAAAACATCATATTTATATTTAAAAAAAAAAGAAAGAAAAAAAAAAAACTATGAGAGCTCTATCTCTGTGTTAAGCACAACAGTCAGGGTTTGGTTTGCTAGATTCTCTTTGCTCTCCAGTCGCACACCTTGCTTTCTGAAGCTCAGGTGCCCTCATGCAGCCCTGCTTCTCCCCAGCCAGCCTTCTGGAGGGCAGCTTCCTTATACTCTGTGAAGGCCTGAAATGAATTAGAGCAGTTTCACTCACCTCTTTTGCCCCGTCCCCAATCCTTGGTGGCTGAAAACATGGACTGCCAGAGTGTGAAGATTTATCTCCAGCTCTTCCCCTGCCTGCAGCGTTCCAGAACTGAAAGCCTGGAGTGCCTCTGCTGGATTTCTTTTTTATTTTTCTTTCCTTTTTTTTTTCTTTTTCTTTTGAGACAGTTTCGCTCTTGTTGCCCAGGCTGGAGTGCAATGGCATGATCTCGGCTCACTGCAACCTCCACTTCCTGAGTTCAAGCAATTCTCCTGCCTCAGCCTCCCAAGTAGCTGGGATTACAGGTGCCTGCCACTATGCCCGGCTAATTTTTGCATTTTTAGTGGAGACGGGGTTTCACCATGTTGGCCAGGCTGGTCTCAAACTCCTGACCTCAGGTAATCTGCCCACCTCAGCCTCCCACCTGGCTACCTCTGCTGGATTTCTCTCAGCAATCCTGCCTTTTGATAGTGGTTGCTCTATACTTGGGAGAGGTTCCAAATGCCTCAGGTAGTACCTATGCCAGCTCATCATTGGCCCAGGCTTACTACTCCTGAGCATTCAGCGAACACCTGTGGGTAGAAGCTGGAGCATGGGTGCACACTTGCTCTTTGATGTAAGAGTAGCTAGGGTTTCTCAGGATCCTAACCCGTTCTACCAGCCCATACGTGGTCATTAAAAATCCGATAAAAATGTGGCTGATTTCGCCTTTCCCCTCATCTATAGTGGATTCCCAGTCCTTGGGTTGTTCTATCCTAGAGTAGCCATGGGTTTCTTCTCTATGAAAGTTTGATTACTTTCTGGAGTTTCATTCATTTAGGTTCCCTTGTATCCTCAGCTCTTTGATGGGTTTTTAGAAACCATACTTCTTATCCAGCTTCTATACATTTTCAGTTACAAGAATGGCAATATCTTGTAATTTTGTATATCTGAAGAGGAAGCCAAATTCTCTCCCCAGACCTTGAATGGTTCACTCCCTCAGTATATTAAGGTCTCTGCTCAAAAGTCACCTTTTCAAAGCAGTTTCCCATATTATACTATCTAAGGATTCACCAGATCCCAGTCACCCTTCATGCCCTCATTCTTCTTTACTTTTCTTCCATTGCCCTCATTTCTATCTGAAATGTATTTGGCTCATTATTTAACTGTCTCCTCCACAAGGACAGGAATTTTATTTTTCTTATTTGTCAGTATAGACCCAGCTCTAAAATAATGATAGGGAGCAAATATGATTCTTTATAAATTATAATTTTAGCTTGCTTTGAAACTAATTAACTAAGTAGAAAATTATTGTTGTACATTATAAAAGAAAAAGTACTTTTGTGGGAGATAAGAAGTTTTAAGGCTTAAAAAAAAAAAGAACCTGTGTGATCAGTTCCACTCTGTCCTTAGAAAACATATTATTCTTTATCATATATGCTTTTTCCAGCTAAATCACTCTGTGCACACTTACTGCTTCCTCATCTCTTGCTATCAAGCCAGGTTCTAAGCAGGAATTACAGATATTCTTCACAATAGAATAAGACAATTAACAATAGTTCTTAACGAATGGTAAAAAGAACAATATTCATTACTTGTTAATTATTCATCTTTTTTTGAAAATGATCCAAATGGCATCTAGAAACAGCATAACACTAAAAATTAGGTTGCAGTAGAAAATAAGAACAATGTTTTGATGATTAGCCATAATAGAAAGGACTGTAGAAGGAGAATAGAAATAAGTAAGAAGGAAGAATTTAGATGCTGCAGAAGTGATACAGTAAACCTTAGGATTTCAAAGATATTAATTAAATGCCTCAGATTAACCAAGAGGCCTAAAGCACAAGCTAACTAGTCTTTTAAAAGAAACTAATTGGGCATGGTGGCTCACAAAATAAAATAATAAAAGAAGAAAAAACACTAAAAAAATTTAAATTAATTAAAAATTAGTTTTTTCCCTTGCTAGAAATTTTCCGTCTAGATATCAATTGCAAAACTCCACATAAAGCAATACATTTAAGAAAGACAACTTTTGAATCAGATCTTAGGGTTAAACTCAGCTCCACCATTTGCCAACTATGTGACCTCTGGCAAGTTAATCTTTGAAAATAGCATCTAAGGGTTTGGGGACCACTGAACCCTTCAACAAATATGTGAGTACTTATTCAGGATACAACAATGAATAAGATTAATGAAAATAATTTGTGAAAAAAACTTAGAACACATCTGGTACCCAATAAGAGCTCAATAAAACACTATAACAATTATTATCTCAAATATTAGATAAGATTTCACATGCCTACTTCATGCAGAAATATAGTCATTTTGTTTTTTTTTTTTTTTTTTTTTGGAAACAAGGTCTCGTCCTATTGCCCAGGCTGGAGCACCATGCTACAATCTCAGCTCACTGCAGCCAATCCTCCTACCTCAGACTCCTGAGTAGCTAGTACTACAGGCACGTACCACCAAGCCTGGCTAATTTTTTATTTTTTGTAGAGACAGGGTTTTGCCATTGCCCCGGCTGGTCTCGAACTCCTGAGCTCAAGTGATCCATCCGCCTGAGCCTCCCAAAGTGCTGGGATTACAGGTGTGAGGCACTAGATCTGGCAAGATATAATCTTTAATATTAATAACAACAAATACATTATCATGGATAAAAACAGCTTTTTGACTGTAGTTATTGGTGTAACTAATTTCACTTCTGCTAGGACCGGCTTTTGGAAGGAGGCCATCTTCCCTTTCTGTCTTTAGTAACTTCTTATCAGTCCTTTATAACCCATGTGTTATAATGCCATTTTATTGGGGTAGAGGAGAGCACCTAAAATATAATCTTTCCAAATAGCAAGGTAAATAAACACAGATGACACCATTGATGTCATCTTTACATCACAATCATAGAATATAGATGAGTTCAAAGACCAAAAATCAAAATGTAAAAAAACATCTAGAGGGAAAAGATTTGAAAACCATGTACCTAAATAGGGTCTACTATCCAGCATGTATAAAGAACTCTTATAACTCTACAACAAAAAGACAACACAATTTAAAATGGGCAAAGGACTTAGACATTTCTCCAAAGAAGATACACGAATGGCCAGCAAGCGCATGAAAAGAGGCTCAGTGTCATTAGTCACCGGGACAGTGCAAATCAAAATAAAAAGATACCCTTTTACACCCACCAGAATGGTTACAGTGAAAATTTAAAACTGGAAAACAAGTGTTTGCAAAAATGTGGAGAAACGAAGACACTTGTGTATTGCTAATACGAATATAAAATGGTATAGTGACTGAGGATAACTGTTTGGCAGTTCCTCAATAAGTTAAAGACAGAATTACCATATATGATCTAGCAATTCCACACCTAGGTATATACTCAAAGAATAAAAGCAAATGTGCACCCCAAAAAATTATACATCAGTGTTCATAACAGCACTATTTATAATGGCCAAAAAAAAGTAGAAACAACTCAAAAGTTCATCAACTGATGAACAGATAAAATGTGATATCTCCATACAATGGAAATTATTCAGCCATAAAAAAGAAGAAAGCATTGATCTATGCTATACCATAGATGAACCACAAAAATATTATGGTAAGTGAAAACGTGACCAAAGGCTGAATACTGAATGACTTCATTTATATGAAATATCCACAACAGGCAAATCCACAGAAACAAAAACACATTCATGACTGTCAGGGCCTGGGGGAGGGAGGGAATGGGGAGTGACTGCTTAATGAGTATGGAGTTTCTTTTCGGTGTGATAGAAAAGTTCTAAAACTAGAAAGTAGTGATGGCTGTAAAACACTGTGAATGTACTTAATGCCACTGAATTGTATACTTTTAAATAACAAATTTTATGTATATTTACCATAATAAAAAAGGTGCTTAAAAAAATTAGAAATAGGTTCTGGGTAAACAGACAATTGAACAAACATATTTAACTTCACTTCTTCCCCAAATTGTGCTAAAATATTAATAGGGTTTTTGGGGTTTTTTGTTTTTGATTTTGTTTTTGAGATGAGGTCTCACTCTGTCACCCAGGATGGAGGGCAGTGATATGATCTCAGCACACTGCAACCTCCACCTCCCAGGCTCAAGCCATCCTCCCGCCTCAGCCTCCCAGTAGCTGGAACTACAGGCATGCACCACTACAACAGGTTAATTTTTCTACAGTAGAGACGGGGTTTTGCCATGTTGCCCAGGCTTCTCTCAAACTCCCAGACTCAAGCAATCTACCTGCCTTGACCTCCCAAAGTGCTGGGATTACAAGCCTGAGCCACCACGCCTGGCCCTAATAAGGTGTTTTTAAGGTATAAATAAAATGTAAAAGCTAGAAAGCAGATGCATGAATGGTAACTGACCTCGCAGATCCAAGATACCAGCAGTATGGAAAGCCAAAAACCAACCTTAGTCCACAGAATCCTCAAAAGGCCCAGGAACTGGTAACCACAGTGCCTGTAGAAACAGGTATGGAGGGAGCACTAAATAAAGAAGGTTGGTTGAGGCCGGGCGCGGTGGCTCATGCCTATAATCCCAGCACTTTGGGAGGCCAAGGCGGGCGGATCACGAGGTCAAGAGATCGAGACCATCCTGGTCAACACGGTGAAACCCCGTCTCTACTAAAAATACAAAAATTAGCTGGGCACGGTGGCGCACGCCTGTAGTCCCAGCTACTCGGGAGGCTGAGGCAGGAGAATTGCTTGAATCGAGGAGGCGGAGATTGCGGTGAGCTGAGATGGCGCCATTGCACGCCAGCCTGGGTAACAAGAGGGAAGCTCTGTCTCAAAAAACAAAAAAATTAAGAAAGCTGGCTGAAAGCTCCTTAGAAAACTGCTCAATCTTTCAGTATCTTCCTAAATACCACATAGTCAGGTTACTATGCTTCTCACACCAAGGCAAAATTCTAGAGGATTATTCTCTGAAGAGGATTTCAGAGCAGAGGGACACAAAGCACATTGGTGCGGGGGAGGCTTAATGAAAACAGAGGGCTTAAGTAAACACATATGTACTGAATACTGAAATCCTCACTGCCCTACTTCCCTCATTCAGCTCCCACAGAACTGGCATACGGACGTCCTCCCACCAGACAGGAAATTAAAAGACCCCTCTTCCTTTTCAGAAAAGGGAAAAGTAATCAGAAGCTGACATGAAGGGCATGAAGGGCTCCCCAGCAAATGACACAGCTAGATCACCCTACAGTGAACTCTAGTCAACAAGTACCAACAAGGTACTAAGAGCTTCCAATCAGCTTTTAGAGGTATAACTGCAAACAGTCAAGGATTACCACTCATCTGAGGAAAGCATCTACCACAAAAAGAAAACAAAGGAAAACAAAAAATAGAAAAGGAACTTGGAGGAAACATGGACAACCGTGGGAAGAAAAAAACTAAAAATTTAAAAAGAATTTTATTAGCAGGAATTTCTGATGTTAATTAAAAAACAAATAAAAAGAATTTTATACCTTATATACCCTACCATTAGTGTCCATGGAAAGAGTATAGTAGATACTCCACTGTAATTCCAGAATTTTAGGAGGCCAAGGAAGAGAACTGCTTGATGCTTAGGAGTTTGTGACCAGTCTGGGCAACACAGCAAGACCTCGTCTATGAAAAATAAAAACAGTTGGCTAGGTTTGGTGGTGCAGGCCTGTAGTACCAGCTACTGGGAGGGCTAGGGCAGGGGGATTGCTTGAGCCTGAGCAATCAAGGCTGTAGTGAGCCCTTGGAAATTAAACTTAGGAAAATTTATCAGAAAGAATAAAGAATCATACAGATGGCAACAGGAAAAAAGAAAAAATTGGAGGTCTAGTCAAGATAATTCAGCATCTATACAATGGGAAATCCATGGGAAAAAAAAAAGGAGAAGAAAAAAAATCAGTGAAATCATTCAAGAAAAATGTCCCAGAACTCAACAATGTAAGTTTCCTAACTGAAAACACTGAGTGAGGCCAGGCATGGTGGCTCATGCCTGTAATCCCAGCACTTTGGGAGGCCAAGGCAGGTGGATCATTTGAGGTCAGGAGAATGAGACCAGCCTGGTCAACATGGTGAAGCTCCGTCTCTACTAAAAATACAAAAAAAAAAAAAACCAGCCAGTAGTGATGGCACACCTGTAATCTCAGCTACTTGGGAGGCTGAGGCATCAGAATCACTTGAACCAGGAGGCAGAGACTGCAGTGAGCCGAGACTGCGCCACTGCACTCCAGCCTGGGCGACAGAGCGATACTCTGTCTAAAAAAAAAAAAAAAAAAAAAAAAACCCACAAAACAAAAAAAAACTTGGCTTTGTGTCATGGTGCTACTGGGTAGGCTGAAGCACCAGAATCACCTGAACCCAGGAGTGGGAAGTTGCAGTGAGCTGAGATCACGCCACTGCACTCCACTTGAGCAAGAGCAGGACTCCGTCTCAAAAAACAAACAAAAACAATAAATTTAAAAATTAAAAAACAAAAACGAACAAAAAAACCCCACTGAGTGCAGAGCATAATGGTTTAAAATATAGTACAACCATATTAAAGCATATTATTTACAAATTTCAAAAGAGCGAAAACAAAGGGAAGATCCTACAAGCTTCCAGAAGGGGGAAACAGCTAAAAATAAATAAGGTTCCAGAATGATTTTGAACTTTCAACAGGCATAACATAAGCTAGAAGACAGTGAAGCAAAATCATCAATCTCAATGTTACATACAGTGAAACTACTAATGAAGGGTGAGAGGAAAATAAAGTGTTTTTAAAAAACACAAGGTATCAAATATTTGCCTTCCACAAAACAGGAAGATATCAGGGGAGAAGAAAGAGAAGTGCCAATGCAGGAGAAAAGAAAAGAGAATTCCTACTCCATGTTGGAGCACTATGCTCTGGAAGGGACTTCCTCAAGATGATGAAATTGACAGGGCAACTGATGGAGACGGAGTCTTACTCTGTCGCCCAGGCTGAAGTGCAGTGGCTGGATCTCGGCTCACTGCAACCTCCACCTCCTGGATTCAAGCAATTCTCCTGCCTTAGCCTCTGGAGTAGCTGAGATTACAGGCATGCACCACCACGCCCAGCTAATTTTTCTATTATTAGTAGAGACAGGGTTTCACCATGTTGGCTAGGCTGGTCTCAAACTCCTGACCTCAGGTGATCTGCCTGCCTCAGCCTCCCAAAATGCTGGGATTACAGCTATGGGCCACCACGCCTGGCCTACTGCTTGTTTTAACAATCCCTGAAAAACCACTTGACTCATTATATAACTTTGGGGGGAAAAATTAACATTAAAAAATATGGACTATGGGAAATAAGGTACTAAGGATTTCCCAAGGACATAAAACCCAACTTGGCAAACAAACCCAACCCCTGGAAACTAAATCTAACAAAATTGTCCCATAAAAGAAAAAAATATAGCCGGGCATGGTGGCATGCACCTGTAGTCCCAGCTACTCAGGAGGCTGAGGCAGAATGGCTTGAACCCAGGAGGCAGAGGTTGCAGTGAGCTGACATCGTGCCACTGCAATCCAGCCTGGGTGACAGAGCAAGACCCCATCTCATTAAAAATAATAATTATTATATAAACAAGAAAAAAGAAAAATGAATTAGAGGAAAAATAAGGAACATTACTTGCCCAACATCACAACTCTAGCCAAATGTGTGACACTGATGGCAGAAATCCCTGGGTTTCTGTGCTTCTGCTCCCTGGTCTGTCAAATGGGTGTAATAACCACAGCTTTCCTCTCTTAGGATTGTTGTGAAGCTTAAGTGAGATAATGCACATAAAGCACTTACAGCAATACTAGCTGTATTAACACAGTTTATACTTTATTGTTTTTTCTAATAACTGAGATCTTTTTTCATATCAAATAATTCCACTGTTATAATGATCTTGAAAAGTTTATTTGAACACTTACTTTGTCTACCTAAACATTCAAGGCCTCTAATGTTCTCACATAAGCCTCCCACCTGAAAAGCAGGGTGGGGTAAGAGGGACAAAGAACAGTCTGATGATCCATATCCAAGAGAAATAGGAAAAAGAATTAGTAAAGAATTAGTGAAAGTTATTTCTAAAGATTCTTGTTCTACTTGTGAACTGACTGTATCTAAAAACTACTCAGGTCATCATGCTTTATCTAACACTTTTTAGTTGCCATAATCAATCGTTTACTCTCACTAGGCAAGTTAGCAATTAAAAGTGAAAACATTGTACCAGCCATACATTAACTCAGCAACGCTAAGACAAGCATTTTTCCATTTCACAATAGGTAGTCTCCAACTTATGCACAGATTGTGTTCTCAAAGTTGAGTTATACTTTGTTATAAAACTTGTGAAATGTTTCCTCAAAGAAATAAAGTTATGATATAAAGTTGAGATCCCAGGCAATAAACAAAGGCCAATATAATCCATAGAGGAGAACAATTTATTCCTAAGAACCATGGAAAAGGAAAGGAATAAATATAATTGTGTCAGATGATTTTCAACCACTTGTTTTGTGCTCCTCACAGCTAGCAAAAAAACAGCACTTAATGTGAGATTAGGAAATGTGTAATATTTTGTTTTCTTCATCTTTGTATTCTGGTAAACACAAACAGCATATAACACAGTACCTGCCTTCTATCAGGAGCTTAAAATATTCATTTAGTGAATTATGAGTAAGAATGTATAGCACTGGCCAGGCGCGGTGGCTCACGCCTGTAATCCTAGCACTTTGGGAGGCCGAGGTGGGTGGGTCACCTGAGGTCAGGAGTTCAAGACCAGCCTGGCCAACATGGTGAAACCCCATCTTAAAAAAAGAATGTATAGCACTGTTCAAACCATACTGTTTCAATGGGGAAATACATTATGATTTCCAACTGAAAGAATGTCTTCCTTTATCTTAGCAGGATGACTAGAGTATAAGCACCAAGAACGATAAAGTGTACGCAGATATTCCATGCATGTAACAATCATTCCTCCTAGGAATCATATTTTGGTCATACATCACTCATACTATTTCTAAGTATATATAAATCATGAAGTTGGGTTTTCATAATATAAAACTTGACCTCCAAAATGTCCCTGACTTCTCTCCCTTTACTAATACCTTAAATAAAAATAGCAGCCATCAACATTTTATCTGTTTTTTTCTTTATTTGCAGTTTCTATACTACTTCTAGATAGTACAGAAGGTTATCAACTGCAAACTTAATACTATGGCCAAAAACAAGAAACTCAAAAAAAATCATTAAAAGACTCAATATTCAGACAAAAATCTTGATCAAAACCCGAAATTTCTCAGCTGGGTGTGGTGGCTCATGTCTGTAATCCAGCACTTTGGGAGGCCAAGGTGGCACAATTGCTTGAGCCTAGCAGTTTGAAACCAGCCTAGGCAACACAGCAAAACTCCATTTCTATAAAAAATTTTAAAAATTAGCTAGGCATGATGGCATGCACCTGTAGTCCCAACTACTTGGGAGGCTGGGGTAGGAGGATCACATGAGCCCAGGAGGCCAAGGCTGCAGTAAGCCATGATTATGCCAATGCACTCCAGCCTGGGTGACAGAGCAAGGCTGCCTCAAAAATAAGCAACAACAAAAAAACACAATATTCCTCTGGCTCGAATGCAGCTATCTATACTTAGATATTCCCAAAGTGAAGTTGACAAAGTTATCCAACACAGTAACAGAAATTACTTTAGGCACCAAAAAATTGCAAAAATGACTGAGAATTATATTATTATTATTATTATTTATTATTTTTTGAGACAGAGTCTCACTCTTGCCCAGGCTGGAGTGCAGTGGCGTGATCTCGGCTCACTGCAACCTCCACCTCCCAGGTTCAAGCAATTCTCCTGCCTCAGCCTCCTGAGTAGCTGGGATTACAGGCACCCTCCGCCACCATACCTAGCTAATTTTTGTATTATTTTTATTTTTTATGTTGTTTTATTTTTTGAGACAGAGTTTTACTCTTGTCGTCCAGGCTGGAGTGCAACAGTGCATTCTTAGCCCACTGCAACCTCTGCCTCTCGGGTTCAAGCAATTCTCCTATCTCAGCCACCCGAGTAGCTAGGATTTGGTGCCGGCCACCATGCCTGGCTAATTTTTTTGTATTTTTAGTAGAGACGATGTTTCACCATGTTGGTCAGGCTTGTCTTAAATCTCTGACCTCAGGTGATCCAACAGCTTCGGCCTCCCAGAGTGCTAGGATTTCAGGTATGAGCCACCACACCCAGCCAATTACTGAGAATTATAAGTTAAAATTACAGAATTTAGTACAGAATGTATTCAATGTCCACAATGAAACTGTTATCTTAAAACCTAAGAAATTCACCTAAAAAAAAGGAGTCCCTTAACTTTAAATTACTCTAAGAAAACACAATTTGATCTCTTTAATATATCCCTACAGGAAAAAAGATTAAAGGAATAAAGATTAATTTATCCTAGAGAGCCAGAGTTCACTTTAAGCTTTAAGGAATAATTAATAATCATATTTTTTCTTCCAAACATAAAATTCAGATGGACTGATACCTTAATGGGATATGAGTTTCATCTAGCATCAGAAATTACTCCAAAGGTATTATTTCTCTTAAGCACCCCTTCTGCTTTGAAATTTAATACCGCCAATGAAACCAATTAATTTAATTTCATTGTAATGACTTCATAGGACAGACACGGTAGCTCACACCTGTAATTCTAACACTGTTGGAAGCCGAAGCAGGAGGATCACCTGAACCCAAGAGTTCAAGACCAGCCTGCCAACACAGTGAAATCCTGTCTATACAAAAAATAAAAAATGAGCTGGGCACGGTGGCATGCACCTGTAGTCTCAGCTACTCAGGAGGCTGAAGCAGGAGGATCAATTGGGCCCAGGAGGTCGAGGTTGTGGTGTCATTGCATTCAGCCTAGTCAACGGAGCATGATTCTTTCTCAAAAAAAAAAAAATTTTTTAACTATAATGATTCATAAAGGCTCTATAAATATTTGTTAAAACAAATGTAAGAGGTTGAGTTGATAATCACTAGTGAGCGATAGCAGCAGAGACATAGTGTCATCAGTGGAGAGATAAACATCTTTAAACCACCTAACTCAAATAATGTAGTGTCTTCCACATAGACTTTTTTCTCTTTTTTTGAGATAGGGTCTCATTCTGTCACCCAGGCTGGAGTATAGTGGTGCAATCACAGCTCACTGCAGCCTCAACCTCCTGGGCTTAAGTGATCCTCCTGCCTCAGCCTCCCAAGTAGTTGGGACCAAAGGTGTGCATCACCACGCCCAGCTTATTTTTGTATTTTTTTGTAGAGACAGGGTCTCACCATGTTTCCCAGGCTGATCTTGAACCCCTGGGCTCAAGCAATCACTTGCCTCAGCCTCCCAAAGTACTGGGATTACAGCCATGAGCCATTGTGGCCAGCCTTACATAGATTAAATAAACTCATTGTATGTGATGTCATTGTATAATATTTTTGAAAAATATTATTTTATATACAATAAATTATAAATACAATTAGTTATATCTACTGTCACCTTAAAATTATATCAATTTTTATTCACAAAAACATGCATTATTGCAGACATTATAATTAATGAAACAATTTTTATTCATTTAAGTCCATTTCAAATCCAAGATTCATATTATAAAACCACTCCCCCTGAACTACACATCTCTAGTTAAATTTTGATTCAGTAATGTTTTCCATGAAAATAACAAAACTCAAGTCCTCTGTATTAGTAAACTATGCAATAAAATAGGCAACTCACTGAGGAAGAGCAAAGCAGGAACCCTGTTTGTCACTTAGACAACTATCCTCCAACCAAAGTAAACACTTTCAATTCCAAGCATATTTCAAAGTTTTAGGAGAAGCAGGTGGATGGAGTAAAGAGATCATGAGAACTCACTCAATACTGTGAGGACAACACCATGCCATGAGGGATCCACCACCATGACCCAAACATCTTCCACCAGACCCCACCTCAAACATTGGGAATTAGAATTCAACATGAGATTTGGTGGGGACATATATTCAAGCCATATTAGGGTGATAGCAAAGTTCTGGAACTAGATAATGATGACGGTTGCATAACAATATGAATGCACTTAATGTAACTGAGACTTTTATGCTGCGTAAAAATAGATCTCAATCAATAAAAGAAATTATTCCCCAGCCTGGCCAACATGGTAAAACCCTGTCTCTACTAAAAATGTAAAAATCAGCCAGGCATGGTGGCACACGCCTGTAGTTCAGCTACCCTGGAGGCTGAGGTGGAAGAATCACTTGAACCTGGGTAGCAGAGGTTGCAGTGATCCATGATCACGACTTTGTACTCCAGCCTGAGTGACAGTGATACCCTGACTTGGAAAAAAAGAAAAAAGAAACACCAAGTAACACTACATAACAGAAAGTAAGATACTGACATCTCATCGAAGAAAGTCACCTTCTAAAATAAATGTTGATTATGTTGTTAACTTGGTAAGTACATTATAAACATTTCAAAATGAAACCTTTTTCTATAATGTCAGTCCTTAAGCTTTTCATTTATTAGGAATTCTCATAAAACTCTTTGCATCAGCTTTCCAATGTTTAGTCTGCCAGGGCAGGAATCAGTTTTATATAGTGTTGGATGTCCAAGGGAGAGAATACAGTCATGGGTTCTTAGTTTCTGTTTCTGGTTGGGCCAGTAACGCCCCTTCCTCATCCCTCCTTTCCTCTTATCACTATAAACAGAAACTAAAAACCATAGCTTCAGGCTGCTAAACACATACAACAAAAGAAAATCAAATAACAACAACAAAATAAGGCAGTATGGACAAGCTAAGAAGTGAATTTTAAAATGGGCAGAATATTTGATTAAATTTGGCTTGCCAATATTGTGTTAAATTTTAATACAGGAGAGTAACATATTTATTTCTAATGAACAAGATCAGCAAAAGATGAAAAACTTTTTAGATAGCAAAATATACCTTGGTCTGCTGTGGCACTCATGAATTGTGAATCTCTCTTGTAGTACTCATGAATATAGCCCTTTTTTTTTTGACAGTCTATGGAGAAAGGCAACGGGAAAAAAAAACCCCCGCCAAATGCAATAATAAGCCCATCAATTTCTTTTACCTCAAATGCAACAGCAAATACCACTTTTGGCCAGGCGTGGTGGCTCACGCCTGTAATCCCAGAACTTTGGGAGACCGAGACGGGCAGATCACTGGAGGTCAGGAGTTCAAGACCAGCCTGGCCAATATGGCAAAACCCCGCTCTACTAAAAATACAATAATTAGCCGGGCATGGTGACACACGCCTATGATCCTAGCTACTCAGGAGGCTGAGGTGGGAGAATTGCCTGAACCCAGGGGCAGAGGTTGCAGTGAGCTGAGATCACACCATTGCACTCCAGTCTGGGTGACAGAGCGAGACAAGGAATGGGGAAGGGGAAGGGGAAGGGGAGGGAAAGGGGGAAGGGAAGAGGGAAGGAGGAAGGGGAAGGGAAGAGGGAAGGGGGACGGGAAGGGGGAGGGATGGGAAAGGGGAA